>RXON01004231.1:0-58243 GCA_009667805.1 Leptobrachium leishanense | reverse complement strand
TCGGCTGACTCCTCTCCGTATTGTTAACCCTTTTCTGTCTAGCTAGTTTACCTGGCCAATTCTAAGGACCAGACAGATAGGGATCATTCACAGCTACACTGTTGGTAGCTTCTGGGTTTGTGGAGTGTTGGGGGTTAAGTGCGTGGTGGGATCCGGGAACCGTGACAAGTCCTTCTGTAGTGTAGGGTCTTCTCGATAGAGCATCAGCATCTCGATTATTCACCCCAGGGCGACACTTCAGGCTGAACCGAAATCCGACAGGCGGCCAAACCACCGATGTCCCGTTGCGTCCAGTTTTGCAGTAGTAAGAACATAGTAAGAGGATTGTTATCCGTTTTTATCACAACTCAGCTCCATACAGATAGTCTTTTAACTTGTCCACCACTGCCCACTTAAGGCTAGGAACTCCAACTTGTGGGTAGGATAGTTCTTTTCAGGAGGCGTAAGGCTCCGACTCACGTACGCTACAGGCCTCAGCAATCCACCATATTCCTGATACAGACTCCCCTAGCCCTTCTCTGCTGCATCCACATGTAACTCATACGGCTTGTGCGGGTCCGCATAGGCAAGACAGGAGCTTGAGTTAGACTCTCTTAAGCTTCAAGAAAGCACCTTCACACTGACTAGTCCATTCGCCCTGTATGGACTCTCGAGCTTTCCTTGGCCCTGGAGCTGACGGGTTTCGGTCAGAGGCTTGCAGCCTTCTTCGGTTGTTTCCTTCTGTAGGAGTTTGTTCAGTGGTTGAGCTATCTTCGCGAATCCTCCTACAAATCTTCGATAATAGGAAAGAACCCCAAGAAAGATCTAAGTTCAGTGGCGTTCTGGGTCTGGGCCAAGAAGCTACGGCCTCCAACTTCCGAGGATCTGTCGAAACACCTTCTGCTGAGACCACATGTCCCAGATACGTAACAGACGGTAAACAGAATTGGCATTTCTCCAGAGACAGTTTCAATCCCTCTTCGTGGAGCCTCTTCAAGACCTTCTCCAAACGTTGCTCATGCTCTTCCAGAGTCTTCCCAAACACGATTATGTCATCCAGGTACACTAATACTTCGATCAGATTCATGTCCCCGACTGTCTTCTCCATTAACCGTTGGAACGTGGCTGGAGCCCCCGTAAGGCCTTGAGGCATTCTGTTGAATTCAAAGAACCCCAGTGGACAGATGAACGCAGTTTTCTCTTTGTCTTCGGGATGCATGGTATCTGGTGATACCCACTTCGCAGGTCTAGCACGCTAAACCATTTTGCTCCAGACAAACACTGTAAGGCATCTTCTATCCGAGGAGTAGCATATTGGTCTGGGATGGTTCTCCGGTTCAATGTGCGGTAGTCTATGCATAGGCGGACAGAACCGTTCTTCTTCCGGACCATCACTATTGGAGATGCGTATGGACTCCTGGACTCTTGGATCACCTTGGTTCTTTGCAATTCATTCAGCTGTTCTCGCAGATCATCTAAGTCTCCCAGCGGGACTCGTCTTGACCTTTCACGAAACGGCTTGTCCTCTTGTAATCGGATACGGTGTTCGGTACTTTTAGCTAGGCCTACGTCGAACTCATCTTTCGAGAACAGTTCTCTCCACTTCAAAACTTGAGACTGAAGACGTTTCTTCCACTCGGATGAAATGGGAGCGTCCTTGGGGTAGAATCTTTCATCTGGAATCTCTTTATCCACTCCCCCTCCTAAATCAGTGGAGAGGGGCGTAGCGGACTCTACTTGCCCGATAGGCATTCGTGCTTTAAGGACTACTGGAGAATCAGACACATTGCACACGCTGACTGAGACTCTTCCTCGTGTTCTTTTCAGAGCTTTAGTGGAGATTATTTCAGGGATTACTTCGACTCCGTTTCACTCCCATGATTAAAATCGTTTCCAGCACCACATAGGGACCTGGTTGCGACCCATTCAACTTGACTGAAGCCCGGAAACTTGCTACTTCTCCTGCTTGCAGAACCTTCTCATCTCCACAGGCGCCCCATCGGCAGGTGCTTTCTGTTCTTCGACCATCCTCTGATAGACCGGACGTAACATTGGGTGTACTCCTTGAGTAGAACCTTCTTCCAATACGATAGGTGTCAGAAGCCGCCGCACCAAATCAGTATTCGTCCCCACTATCATGGAACTTCTGTTTGCACCTGAGGGTCGAGGACACACAATGGCCAATGCATCACAACCTCCCAACTGTCCGATGACTTCGGATCCGATCTCCAATTTCACCTGTAGAGATACCCGTCATAGGGAGTTTCTCAGTTCCGATACCCCAGATTTCCAGGTCCTTCAATTTCTGTAAAGGAATGTGCTTCAAATGTTTCTCATAGAAGTCTCGGTAGATCAATGTCACTTGAGCCCCTGAATCCAACAGGGCTTTAGTGTAGACTCCCTCCACTTGGATTGGCACAATAGGAGAAGGACCTATTAGTTGGTCAGGAAACTTGGTGGCGGTATCAGGACACTTAGACCCAGTTTGCTGTACCCTGGCCTTTTTCTTGGCCCTTGTAGGTTTTGGGTGTGCATTGCTTCCCCATGACGTAGACCCGGATGCTAAGGGAGTAACTCTTTCAGTCCTGGCAGGTTCAACAGTTGGCCGGACCTTGGGCCCTCTCTCCCTCTTAGCCCTGGCTTGACCTTTGGAGCGGGGTTCAATCTCCGGGCACCTAGGTTGCTCCTTCACTGGCGCCCTCTGGCGTTTCCCGCCGGTGAGGTAGATAACAGTTCTTTCAAGGCTTTTAACAACTCATCAACTTTATTCTTCTCAGGCTTTCGGTCTTTGCATTGGCGCGGGAAGTGGCCCATTTCTCCACAACCAAAACATCTCTTTTTAGAAAATGGAGACGCAGTCGCCTGTTGTGATTCAGTTAAAGGACCTTGACTAGACGCCACAGCAACTCCGGTTGTCTGCATGCCTGTGAGGAACTTCTGCATCTCGGCCTGCATCTCTGTCACCTTCATCAACACTCGGCACAGTTCCGCGTGCGCCTGCTGCAATTCGGCTTGAGCTTCCTGTACTTTCTTCACAGTTTTGTGCAACTCACCACGTTCAGAGAGGTGTAATTCTTTGGCAGCCCTCTCTGTGGATTTAAAAGCGATCAGGTGCTCCTGCTCATCCACGTCGGACCCGTAAGTATCCAGCGAATCGCTTTCAGGCTGCAGACCGTCGTTATGCCTTACAGGTTGTGCGTAAGCTCTTTCCCCTCGCCTGAAGGATTTTTCCTCCAGCAAAGCCTCCTCCTCTCTGACAGCTCGGATCAGTTCCAGGTACTTCAGTTCTTGATTACCTGCTCTGCTTCTCAGCTGTAGCATCACTGGATCTAGAGGTTGAGAGCCCCGCAGGATCTGTTTTATTCGGCTCTTATCCACTTCGGCCGGCTCGGCCCTTTCTTGAGGTATCTGGTGCAGAATCTTATCTAGGTGCCTCATGTATTCGGTCATTCTCTCACCTTTCCGCTGATAGGTGTGTTCGTACTGATATACAAGCTCTGCGGCCTTTTCGTTCGCCCAAAAACTTCCTCCAAAACGTTTAAATAATCTAAAGCAGTACAGTCTTTTCTACTCAGTTTTAGGTTTCTCACCGCTTCTGACGCAGGTCCCTTTAAGCTCTCGGTGATCCTTTGCTTTTTCTGGGCTTCAGGGACGTCCACACTCATCCAGAGCCTGCATCGCCTGTTCACCCATTCTTCAAAGGTTTCTTCTCCCACCGGAGTTGGTACGTTTCCTGTAAAATTTCTCAACCGTCGATAACCGAAGTTAGTGTGCGGAGGGCTTGTTCTCTGACACTTAGCCAGCAAATCTCCAATAGCCACTATGAATTCAGGCCTGATCATGGCCAATGGACTGGGCGCGGGAACACTTGCGGATTCGCCACGTGGCGCACTTGGCTGAATCAGTTGGACTTCCACCTCATCGGTCAGCTTCATGCTCGCGCCCTGAAAACATACTGGAACACCCTTTCTCCATTCAAGAAGAACATATGTGTGAGAGGTATCTGTGTTCTTTTTAATGTCCAGAATTAACCCCCGATGGTCTGGTGTCAGCACGGCCACGGCCTGGCGAATCTGATCTTTGGCCCAAGTGTCTGCGGGAATATCCATGACTATACAACATTCTAACTGACTACTGTGCTCCTCACACCATTCGGCAACAGTGTCTGGATCCATATTTAACCCTTTAGATGCGGTTTTTCCAGAGACTGGATCCCGGAAACGAGCCCCCACATGTAGCGCTCACTCCCGGAGGAGCCACTGAAAATGAACCACGGGTCAGTCTCCCCGCACTAGGGAATAAATATACTCCAGCACCGTTGTGGATTTTATAAATTATATAGTTTACTGAAGTAAAAGGCATATAATGAGACACGGTGTTCATAGATATATTTACAGTATTTCGTATTGCGGTAAACGCGCAGCGGGAAAATAGAAATGCGAGACTTCGTATTTCTAAAAAAACGCGACCGAGCAGAAAAAAATACAATGCTTCGTAATTACGAGAAACGCGCAGCGGAAAATAAAATAAGATGCAAATCTTTTCCCCTTTTTCGGATACTAGGGAGTGAGTCCCGAACAGGTTAAGTCCCAAATTGTGAGTGTATGTGTGTGTTATGGTACCCGGGTACTATTCAACTGGCCAGTGAATCTTTTAAGCAACGTCTTCGACTAGTCAAGTTGGGGCCCTGTGGGTTTCAGAATTAAAACAACAGCGTGCTTGAGCTTTGAAGAACTGGCCTTGGAGGCTTCTCACCCATCCGTTGATCCAAGGCTCCGCTGACCCAGGACGTCTCTCCGCTGGTCTCTGCGCTGGGATACCGGCTACTGGATTGATGTTTAGGCTCTCTGTGCTCCGGCCCGGACTTGTCCAGCTACCGCCTGCTCTCCCATCCATTAGACTCGCGGTACTCCTCACTCGGGGTCCTCAGCTTGTCTGGATAACACTTGTGGTGATGGTCGGTGAGTAAGGCTCCTTCTGGCAAGGCAGGATAACCCCCACTCAACTTCAGATAGGCCACACTTGCGCTCCGGCCTGGTCAGGGTTCCGCTCTGCAGCACTGCGTCCTCTTCCATGCACTCCCTGGCGCGCTCTGGCGCGTTCTCCACGAGGCTCAGGATGTACAGCGTCTGTGTCCCACCCACTTCCTGTTTGTTTGCAAAGCACGCCGGGAAATGTAGTCCCAAAGTTCAGTGTCTCTGATCGCGCTTGTCTCCCTCCAGTGGCCAAAAATAGGTACTGCCACCGTAAGAAAATAAACACAGCGCTACAAGTATATTATTACTCTTTAGTTCAGGTCTGTCTGCATATTTGCTTTTTGTATGTGCCCTGCTTATAGCCCTGTATTGTTTTTTGCATCACAGCATTTTGGTTTAGTCCTATATTTTCTGAAAGTTCTCAGGTCTTATTTTCATGTGTATATTTTGTGCTTTTTGTTCTGGATCCCTGATGTTTATTTAGTCTGGCTTTAAATAAATATTCTTGTTTGTTTCATGTCTGTATTCATGTGTGATCACAGCTAGGGATGAGCCGAACACCCCCGAGTTCAGTTCGTATTCGAACCCGAACTTTCCAAATGTTCGAATCCGAACCCGAACTTTCCAAATGTTCGAATTCGAACTCGAACTCAATACAACTCAATGGGGCTGAAAATTCAATTTTTAGAGTGCCCTCCAAGAGGGCATATATGCTAGATATTTGCCATAAAATGTGTATGGGGGTCCGGGTAGTGCCCTGGGGGACAGGAAACAAGGACAAAAAGTAAAAAAAAAAACAATTTTAAAGGGACAGTGAGTTTTCCATGAAATAAGGGTTAAAAATAAAAACGAAAAATTCCTTCAACTATCGTGCCTAGGAGGTCCCAATAACCTACCCGTGAAGTGGCGGATTTCTAGGATGTATAGAAACACTTAAAAACAAAAAAATTACGTTTCAAATGACGGTAAATGCTTTTCCTTTAATCTATCCATAAACAACTGCTTGGGGCGGTAGTCTATATGAACAGAGGAGACATTTTCGGACACGTAGAAAAAGTTTAGTGATTTTTGTGGCTAAATTATTGTGAAACTTATGCAGGCTTTGGATGAAAGTAACAATAGGTGCTTTAAAATTGGGCCTTTAGCGTCGGCAACAGTGCCGTCACACCGTAACCCCTCTGAGGATATGAATCTGATACAGGCGCCAGTGGCAGTGCACCCAAATATTGTGCTTTTGGTGCCAGGCCTGCAAGTACTATCATACAGTAACCCCTCTGTAGTATTGTGGAAGAATGCAGGGGTGGGCCATGTGGTCCTATATTAAAAATATATGAATCTGGTAATGGGCGTCAGTGCACCCAGATATTGTGCTTTTGGTGCCAGGCCTGCAAGTACTATCATACAGTAACCCCTCTGTAGTATTGTGGAAGAGTGCAGGGTTGGACCCTGCGGTTCAAAAAATTAAAATGATATAAATGGAGGGGGTGTGGCCTAACCGCAGCACATGGAGGACGTGTGAGAGCAGAGCTCCTGCACTGGATCCTCTGAATCAGCGGATTGCATAAGCGAATCGGCCCCCATTTGTTCAATTTCGGGGGGTGAACAAGCACTGACCACCATGGCTACCTCCAAAGGGGAAAAAAAGCAGCAAAATCTGAGTTTTTTACACCGCGCGCCACGAAATTTAAGGAAACTGCGGCCTCCCAAGATGGCGGCGGCTCCTCTCTGGCTTCCCCGAGTGCGATGGAGACAGGGAGCGCCGCACCACCATCAAACTCAAATCTGGAAAAGCTTATGTCCCGTATGGCTGACATGCACGGGGACCTCTCCGCAACTTTAACAGCTAGGCTGGATGCAGTGGCGACAGCCATCCGCAGTGACATTAAGGAAATTGGTGAGAGAACGGACAGACTAGAAACGAAGATGTCTGAGTTTGCAGATGCCCACAGCACAATGGCTGAACAAGTTGAAACTCTGGAGGAAAAACTTAAGTTGACTATGTTAAAATTGGCGGACATGGAAGACCGCTCACGACGCCATAATTTAAAAATACGCGGTATCCCGGATTCTGTCACCTCATCACAACTTACTTCCTACGTGACAGATTTGTTTCAGAGTTTACTTCCAGATGCTACACCAGATTCGTTGTTATTTGACCGCATACACCGTCTGCCGAAACCTCCATCAGCCCCGGTGAAAGCCCCCCGTGACATCCTCCTGCACCTTCATTACTTCAAACCACGTGAGGATATACTGAGAGCTCTAAGGGACCCAGGGGCGCTACAACCCGAATACGACCACATATCTGTATACCCTGACCTGTCCAAGGCTACTCTTCAGCAGCGGAGGAATTTTAAAAGCATCACGGCTATACTTCGAAGTAACAACATCGGTTATAGATGGGGTTTCCCGACTAAACTGCTGATCTCACTCAATGGCACTATCCACGTGGTGGTTTCTGTGGAGGAAGGTGACAAGCTGCTTCGTGACTGGGGTTTCAGGGATCAATCTCCCCAACCTGGGAGACAAACAGCGCCTCGTCGTTTGGATCCGGAGTGGCACAAACGCTGACTTGTCAATCCTGCGCCATGATGCCCCTTTCCGAATTCCACTGTATGGCTCCTCCAAAGCTATTTTACCTGGTATCTCCTAGATCTCAGACTCCGTTGCTCAATTTGCCAGATGACCATTAATCCCCCCCCGGGTTGGTGAATAGGCCAAAATGCCAAGGGGACCGCTTGGTGTGAAATGTGCTGGTCTGGCCCTCCGTACCCAACTCTCCCTCCTCGGCTGAGGAGTTTGAGAAGTGTCCCCGAATTTCGGGACTTCTCACAGGAGATGTACCCTTCTGGGTTTGTATATACAGTTTTGTTTACTTGTTTTTTTGTTTATGAGCTACTATTGTACATCACGATGGCTGTTTTTTATTATTGGAATGTTATTTTCTTGTTTTTGCTCCCTTTTTCAATCTCAGGACTTGTATTTTCAATGTGACTGGTTCTCCTCTCCCGCCCACACGTTGAAATGCCCCATAAATACGAAGCCCCCTGGCCTAGTCACTCCCCTTTCCATGACACACTTATTTGAAGATCTATGAAAGTATTAACCTTTAATGTTAAGGGCTTAAATTTCCCCGTAAAAAGGCACTCTTTATATCAAGATCTCCAAGCTCATGATGCAGATATTGTATGTCTCCAAGAGACGCATTTTCGCTGCTTGGATCATCCCAAGCTATATGCCCCCCAATACCTAACACAATATCACTCCACGTTCAAAACTAAAGCTAGAGGGGTCACCCTGTTGATTCACAATAGAGTGGCATTCCAAATGCATCGTATCCTTAAAGACCCGAAAGGCCGTTACATAATATTAGTCTGCACGTTAAACTCGAGAGTTTATACTCTGGTATCAATTTATTCTCCCAACGCTGCCCAATCTCAGTTTCTGTCCCAGGTCTTGCAAAAGGTAACAGATATTCAATCGGGCACTCTTGTAATCTGTGGAGACTTAAACATGGGACTAGATCCCTTAAAAGACCGTTCGTCCGCGGTTACATGTAGTCAGCATGGGACCTCCTCCCAGAGATTTCGACAATTGTTACATAGATATAATCTTTATGATGCTTGGCGTCTCTTACACCCCACTGAACGGGATTATACATTTCGATCCAGAGTCCACACCAGCTACTCAAGAATAGATTATTTTCTGATATCGGGCTCAGCCCTTCCATACACAATAGACTGCACTATACTGCCCCTCACTTGGTCTGACCATTCTCCAGTGGTATTGACGTTAGGCGACGCATATCAAACTTATGCCAGGCCCCCTTGGCGACTTCGAGACGACCTTTTACTACATGAACCGGCGCAAATAGCCATACAAGCAGCCTTAGATAATTATTTTAACCCCTTAATGACCCCTGACGTACCCTGTACGTCCTGTCCTCGGGTCTCCCTTAGACCCGCGGACGTACAGGGTACGTCTGCGGCGCCAAATCCCCCTCCCGCCCGATACTCACCTCCCTCGTTGGATCCCACGGTGATCACCTCCCTCGTCGGATCCCACGCTGCGTGGTGACGTCATCAGAAGGTGCCCCCATGTGTTTCAATGGAGGGGAGGGGGGGGGCTCCTTCGGAGCCCTCTATCTCCCCAACCATTGAAGCTAGGGAGATGCCGTTTGCACCGCTGGAGAGGGGAGAGCCTCCCCTTTCCAGCGGTGTATGGCATTAACAGTTTCGCCACCGGATCGCGTTTCGGCGCCAATTGGCGCCAAAACGCGATTCAAACCTGGAGGGGGGCTGACATCTTGGATGTCAGCCAAGCCTCCAGGTCCCCCCCCCACCCACTGACAACCTCACCATATGTGTGAGGATGTCAGTGGGCCAGTTAACCCTCTAGCTGCCATGTAGAGATAAGGGGATCCTAAGGATCCCTTTATCTCCCGATCCATGGCAGCTGGATGGTCATATTTGCCATCATTTAAAAGGCCTGATATTGGCCTTTCAAATGATACCAAACATGACCAGGTTTGGTTTTAAAAAAAATAAAAAATAAAATTAAATAAAAAAAAATAATAAAAAATTAAATAAAATAAAAAAAGTTGTTTTTTTAAAAGTTTTTTTTGTCTGGCTGGAGTTTAATTAAATAGGACCTAGGCTGTCATCTAAAAATAATTAGCACAAAATGGTCAGAATGAGCGCAGCGCACATAGGTGAACTGTCTCAGCAGTGAAGGGGTTAAAAAGCAAACGCATGTTAAAATTGGGTATTTCTAGTCTCGGGACAAAATTTTGAACCTATTTAGCCGGGGTCTTTTTGGTGGTTTTGTAGATTTTGGGGATTAAATTACGAAAAAAGTGTGTTTTTACCATTTTTTTCCTCATATTTTTTTTTATAGTAAATTATTCGATATGATGGAAATAATGGTATTTTCTAGAAAGTCCATTTAATGGCGGGAAAAAGGGTGTATAATATGTGTGGGTCGAATAAACGAGTAAGAGGAAAAATTGTCCTAAACACTAACAGCGCAGAAACGTAAAAACAGCAGCGGTCACTAAAAGACGGATTTGTGTAAAACCGCCCGGTCACTAAGGGGTTAAAGAAAACGTGACGCCTGACGTCAACCGCCTTACTATCTGGCAAGCCCATAAGGCTGTAATAAGAGGGGAATGTATAAAATGGGCGACTCATCTTAGGAAACAATATGTGTCACGCAGACTAGACCTATTTACTAAATTACAAGACCTAGACATGCGCAATAAAATGGCCCCGTCTCAAGAAATAGTAGAAGCTGTAGATTCCACTATAGGTCTGTTGAGAGATTTGGAGGTGGAGAGCTATTTTAAAGCATTGACCAGGCGCAATGCTATGTATTACGCCCTTCGAAATAAACCTGGTTGATTTTTAGCTCGCAAACTACAACCCGATAACACGCCCTGTGAACAAATTACCCTTAAATCCCCCACTGGACTTATATATGACCCCAAAATCATAGCGAACGAATTTGCCACCTACTACGAAAATTTATATAATTTGGATGCGAATCACACAGTCCAATGCCCTACGGTGGCAGATATAGATGCCTACCTGGAGAGAGTTCATCTTCCCTCGTTGTCCCAGACACACATTGCAAGTTTATCCTCACCTATAACGACAGATGATATTTTGAAGGCTATTAAAAATCTCCCTAAACGGAAAGCCCCGGGCCCTGACGGACTGACGGGACTGTATTACTCCACCTTCTCTTCCCAACTAGTACCTCATTTAAGTGCGAGTTTTGACGAAGCGTGGCTCCTTCCCAGTAGATATGTTGAGACCACACATTATTACCTTGCCCAAACCGGGTAAAATTCCTGACCGTTGTCCCAACCTACGCCCTATCTCTCTGCTTAATATAGATGTTAAAATATTCAGCAAATTATTAGCCAACCAACTTCAACATATTCTTCCCACTCTAATAGGTTTAGATCAGGTAGGGTTTATATCGAGGCGCCAGGGATCTGACAGCACTAAAAAAACTGGTTAATTTACTTGGCCTGATGGGACGTATGGACTCTTCCAGCCTGATTCTGTCACTGGACGCTGAAAAGACCTTTGACAGGGTTAGCTGTAACTTTCTGTATCGAGTTTTACACAAGTCCGGATTTCCACCCTCCTTTATAACTGCGATACAAGCTCTGTATGATTCTCCCTCTGTTAAGGTACTCTGCAGTGGGTTTGTGTCGGAGGAATTTGTAATTACTAATGGGACAAGACAAGGATGCCCACTATCCCCACTTTTATATGCCCTGGTTTTAGAGCCTTTGGCGCAGGCCATACGACAAAATTATTCCATTTGCGGAATACAGGCAGGCCCGGTGACATAAACTCAACCTATACGCGGACGATATCCTTTTAACCTTGACTGATCCCGATCTTTCTCTCCCTTCCCTTCAACAAGAACTGGACTTGTATAGTCAGGTTTCATATCATTTGGTAAACATATTAGAAACCCAAGCACAAATATGTCCCATCACCACTTGGAAGCTCTTCGAGCCGGTTATAGGTTTGACTGGCGAACTGATTATATTGTGTACCTAGGTCTTAAAATAGCTAGAACTCCAGAGGGAATGTTTAATTATAATTACGACAGATTAATGTCAGAGGTGAAATCACAATTATATCACTGGAGACTTCGGGAGATCTCGTGGTTGGGCAGGATGGCGGCAGTGAAGATGATGGTGTTGCCGAAAATTTTATACGTTTTTTGCACTCTCCCCTTGCAGCTGCCCAAGTCCTTCCTAGATATCTTACAATCTCTCATAATGAGATTTATTTGGAATCATAAAAGGCCCAGAGTACCGAAAAAATTATTGTATTACCGCCACAGGGATGGAGGCCTTAATGTCACCCAAATACATAGCTATTATTGGGCCACATGTTTGGCATCACTGGCTGAACTGGTTCACACCCACCCTATGCCTCAATGGCTGGTTGTAGAATATACTTTTATTCCCGGACACACTTTGGCCGACCTATTATTAGTGCCTCGTATTAAGAGACCACGTCTGCCGGAGATCCTACCCTCCACGATTTTGTATATTAAGGCGTGGGACAGTTATGCCCACTTATTTCAAAACTACACTCCATTATCCATGGCCACACCTCTTACATCTATGTCTTACTTGCTGCCTCATTTTAGAGCACGGCCCTGGATTCAATATGGAGTCACGCACCTACACCATCTGTTTTCGCTGCCGGACATCTTGTCCTTCCAAACTTTACAAACGAAATTTAAGGTACCATCCTCAATGTTTTTGTCATACATGCAACTCCTTTCCTATTTTAAATCCAATGTAATTATATCTAATTTACGTACCACGTTGCCGCTCCTCTCGGACACTGAACTTTTTTGGCTAGACCTGCAGTCCACCACAAAACCCATCTCATTGTTTTATCGATTGCTCAATACCCGGACTGAAATCACACGCTGCATGTTTCACAACACTTGGGAAAAAAGACCTCTCTATGCAATTTACCCCCTCGCAATGGGCCATGGCACATTGGTTTTCGTCTGGAGCTTCAAAGTGTGCAACTCTGATTGAAACGCAACGAAAAGTATTATACTGTTGGTATCTTACGCCCTCAAGGATTTGCCGTTTTGCCCCAAACACTTCAGATGTCTGCTGGAGGTGCTGGTCTGCCCCGGGCACGATGGGCCATATCTGATGGCACTGCCCACTGATAGCACCATTATGGAAAGATATTTCTCTCCTTGCATCGGAGGTCTTGGGCAGTCGGATACAGTGCGCACCGGAGATCTTATTGCTGGGAATGGTCCACCTCCCTCGCTCACACCTCAAAATGTTATTTATAATAGTCTCTACGACAATGTTGCTTATTGCTCGGAACTGGAAATTGGCCGTTGTCCCAACGCAACGACAAATAGTTACGTTACTAACTCAATACCGTTCCTGCGACTCTAAAGCTAACTCAGCGTGGGGTTTCCGCCCCCCTTAACAAGACCCATGGGCCATCTGGGACATTCATAAAATTTACAAGGCGAGTGGTCTGTGATAATACTGACGATAGATTTCTGGTTCTAGGTCACTTTCATGTGAGGTTCAAGGAGAGTTCCTCGTGTACTTTCTGCCTCAGAGAAATTGCCTTCTCCTGCTGATCCTGAGACCCCCTTCCCTTTCCCCTCCCCTGTTTATTAGGTAATTTTTCTTTTTTCTTTTAATTTATATGGCATTATAAAAATGTTTGAGAGATACCGCTGCATTTATACATGATTATTTCATACGGTTGTTGTATGTTATTTACAGTGATGTTGATGTAAACACCTCTCAATAAAAATATTTTGAAATAAAAAAAAAAAAAATGATATAAATGTGGCACAGGCGTCAGTGCAGCCAAATATTGCGCCTTTCATGGCAGCAAGTGCCTTCACACCGTAACCCTTTTGTGGTATTGTGGAAGAGTTCAGTGCTGGAGGTTTTGTGAATGCAGAAGACTTCCCCGATCTATTCCGTTACTTCAGCATCAGGGGATTGATAGCTGCTGATCCAGGACTGACTCATTTTTATAAATGTCAGCCGGTCTACAGAGTCGGTGGACAGACGCACTCTTTTGTCTGTGACAAAAACTCCAGCGGCACTGAACGTCCTTTCAGAAAGCACGCTGGATGAAGGGCAACCTAGTAGCTGCATAGCATATTGGCTAAGTTCTGGCCAGTGATCCAATCTCAACACCCAGTAAGCCAGTGGATCATCTGCTGGAAAGGTATCCAGGTCTGCCTTTGCCCCTAGGTAGTCCTGCACCATATGGTGAAGACGTTGGCAATGGGTGCCTAAATTTGACGTCCCTGGGCGTCGTGGACTAAAATTTTTTAAAACTGCATCAGTCAAGCGGCCCTGGCCTTCACTAGACATGTGCATTCATTTTAGTACTAAAACGATTTAGTCCGAATTTTGGGATAATTTAGTTTTCTTATGAGTCAAGAGATACGAAACTGCTCAGTAGAAAAAATGAAAGAAACTAAAATAAAATGCACTACATTTTAGTTTCAGTCCTTTTTGTGATATTACATTGAGTGAAGGAGACCAGCAATGAAGAGCGCAACATCGCAAAGCTACAGAAAAGGTTTGTATGCGTAATCCTTCCCGGCCCCTACCCAAAAATTTGACAGTGATAGAGCTCCAGAATACTCACTCGCAGCACAGGAGAGGAAACCTTTACTTAACCCTTGCATGCCTATGAGGCAGACAAGATGATAAAAGCAGCTGGAGAAGGAAAACATTCAAATAAATCACACTGAAAGCTAATGACAGAGGAGGGCTGGATAGTAAAAAACCCTTTATAACAAGCAGCGCTGGGAGAAGAGAGGGACTTTATAAAACATGTGTTATCTCCCCTCCCGCTCTGCATAATAGGGGCTTAGGTCTGATATATTTTAGATTATCCAGGAGCACTATCCCCCTTTCCTCATCTAGAATACATGTTTTATATAAAGTCCCTCTCCTCTCCCAGTGCTGCTTTTTATAAAGGTTTTTTTACAGATGATACATTTAGTATCCAGCTCTCACAGTTACTCTGTCATTATGAGCCTTCAGTGTGATTTATTTGAATGTTTTCCCTGGATTTAAAGTGCTTTATTTAATTATAAAAATAAATTTGTGCCAGTCATCTCTTCTCTGAGCTTTCAGACCAATTTATGTTAATCAACAAAATTATACGTATCTGGTAGAGCGATGTCAATCGCTTCTCATGACCAGGTTGTCTCTCATATATAATACATCATCCACATGGGTTACATATGCAAAAAACAGAAAGAATATAATAGTGCAAACTGTATTATTACAATGTTAGGAATGTTAGAGGATAATCCAACTCACAAGTAGAGAGCCCAATCACTGGCTCTGAGTGGTTTAGTGCATCTGGGTTGTTTTTCTTCTATTACAAAAGTAGCCCACACCTTTTATAGCATATGCGACTTTTCTTGCTCGTTGGATATAAAAGAAAACAGAGAGAAGGACTCCCTAGTGCAGATCAACTGATATTAAATCGGAATAGATGAAAATGAGATGTTAACTCACGTTTGGTAGAGCTTTTAGCCAAGCTCTAGAAAATCAGGCATGTGGATTTATCAGTGGGTTAAATCCATAAAAACCCCAAACGGTCATCGGGACATGGAGGCCAAGAAAATCCAGAATAAATATTGAAATTAAAAAAGGCTTAATTAGGCCTTGATTTATTTAAGCCTGATTTTGATTTTCTGATTTAAGCCTTTTTGATTTTAAGCCTTTTTTAATTCTTTCTGTTTTTTGCATATGTAACCCATGTGGATGATGTATTATATATGAGAGACACCCTGGTCCTGAGAAGCGTTTGACATTGCGCTACCAGAAACGTATAATTTTGTTGATTGTTGCACTTGGTTTAGGGGAAACCTCTACACATCTGGTTTGGCATCAGGGAACGGGTGTTGTCACATTCTTTGGGCGCTTACCATTTTCTTTTAATCCTTTCAATTTATGTTAATATTTTCTCTCTCCACTGCTTTTATAATCCTGTCTGTCTCCCCCACAGTGATACAAAGTTTAAGTAAAAGTTCCCTATCCTGTGCTGGATAAGCATTGCATTCCGAAAGTTCTGCAGCCTCCACATGCCAATGCAGTAGGATGTTGTATACAGAGAGGAGCATTAATTAATGCAGGAGGATGTTGTATATATTATACAGAGAGGGGTATTAATGCAGGAGGATGTTATATACATTATACAGAGAAAGGTATAAATTGAGGAGGATGTTCTATACAGAGAGGGACATTAATTCAGGAGGATGTTCTATACATTATACAGAGAGAGGTATTAATTAATGCAGGAGGATGTTCTATACATTATACAGACAGGAGCACTTTTTTGAGCCCTTTAAATCCAGTGGCTGTGAGCGCTGAGATCAGCTGCTTCTTAAATTATCTCTCAGTACAATATATCAGGCTCAGCTGTTACAGTAACTGACTGCTGTTCATCACAGCACTCAGTTTCAGTAAAACAAGGAAATAATATTGTTCTAACCTCTTATATAAAAATATTATTTACTAGTTTTACTGAAACTCTGAGCGCTGTGATGAGCAGCAGTCAGTTACTGTAAAAGCTTTGCCTGACACATTGTGCTGAGAGTGAGAGATACTGTAACAAGCAGCGATCTCAGCCCTCTGAGGAGCCACTACAATAGTAATTGTATCCATTGGTTTTCGGATGAATGAAATTAGTTTTCATACTATAGAACTGAAAACTAATTTCTTTAGCAATTAAATAAATTGCATTTTAGGACTAATCCATTAGTTCAAAACGAAATTTTGTGCTGTGCACATGTCTAGCCTTCACCACTATTCCTCTGATCATCCGCAGCCTCAGAAGCACGTGTGTCATCACTTGGAAACCTACCAGTGCCTGGAAAGGTGTTACACAAGTGTCGATTTAGAGCGTCCTCAAGGTTTTTCATCCTGTGCTCCCTCTGTGCGGGCAGGATGAGCTCTGCAACTTTACCCTTGTATCGTGGATCAAGACGGGTTGCCAACCAGTAATGATCCCTCTCTCTATAGATACACAAATCCTGGGGTCCTTTAGCAGGCTTTGCATTATAAGGGAGCCCATGCAGCGTAGGTTGGAGGTGGCATTAGCTCCGAGTCTTCCTGGTCAATGAGGATGACCCCATCATGCACTTCCTCCTCCCAGCCACGCACTAGCCCTTGTGTTTCTGGGCACACGAAACCCTCCCTTGAGGAATCCCCACCTTCAATGCCCCCACTACTTAAATATTTCTCCTCCTCATCTTCCTCCTGTCTGATCTGAGGAGGACCCGCTGGAATGCTGTCTGCGGAAAGACTGGGGCTTTCAGAGCTAGGGAAGGCCTCTTCTTCCTCCCGCTGCTCTGCCTCTAGAGCCACATCTATAATTCCCCGCAGAGTGTGCTCCAGCAGGAACACTAAAGGAATTGTGTCACTGATGCATGCACTGTCCCTGCTAACCATCCTCGTTGCCTCAAATGGTGACAGTACAGTGCATGCATCCTTGATCATCAGCCACTGCGGGGGGGGTAACCAAGTTGACCTGAACCTGTCCTTGTGCCATACTCACACAGGTACTCATTGATGGCCCTCTGCTGCTTGTGCAGACGCTGCAGCACTGCTAATGTCGAGTTCCACCTGGTGGGCATGTCACAGATCAGACGGTGTGTGGGAAGGTGGAATTCTCTTTGAATTTCTGCCAGGCGAACGCTTGCTGGGAATGACCGTCTGAAGTGGCTGCAGACTTTTCTGGCCTGGCTAAGAAGCTCTGCCAGCCCTGGGTACTTGGTTAGGAAACGCTGTACCACTAGATTTAGGACGTGTGCTAGGCATGGTACATGCGTCAATTTACCCTTGCGTAGGGTGGACAGAAGGTTGCTGCCATTATCACAGACGATCGTTCCCAGCTGAAGCTGGCATGGTGTTAACCGTCTCTGCACCTGGCCCTGCAGAGCTGACAGAATTTCTGGCCCGGTGTGGCTCCTGTCCCCTAAACAAACCAGCTCAAGCACAGTATGGCTTCTTTTTGCTTGAGCCATTGCGTAGACCCTGTCAGGCGTCGGTTTAACTGCCACTTCGCCAGAGACACAGAAGGAGGAGGAGGAAGAAGGAGAGGTGGTGGTGGTGGAGCAGACAGACCTCATACAAGCAGCTTTCTGGAGGCGTGGTGGATGAACAAGCTCCAGCACCGAGCCCCGTCTTGGATCCCTCCCAGCTGCAATCAGAGTTACCCAGTGTGCCGTGAAGGAAATGTAACGGCCCAGTCCATGCTTGCTGGACCATGTGTCTAAAGTCACATGCACCTTGCTGCTGACTGCCTTTCCCAATGACTCGATAACATTATCTTCCACGTGCTGGTATAGTGCTGGAATGGCCTTGAGTGAAAAGTAATGGCATTTTGGAACCTGCCACTGTGGTACAGCACATTCAGCAAATTCACGGAAGGGAGCAGAGTCCACCAGCTGGAAAGGCAGCAGCTGCAATGCGAGTAATTTGCTCTAGCTGGCATTTAGACGCTGTGCTTGGGGATGGTTGGGACTATATTTTTTCTTACGCTGCAGCAGCTGCGGGAAACTTAATCTGACTGCGTAAATCTTCAGCTGATTGGGATGCTGTCACATTGTGAGGAAGGACCTGGTACATCCATTACTGTAGCATCATCCCTGTCAGTGGAGGCTGTAGGCAATGACATGGCAGGACATACAGTGGGGGTAGAGACAGATGAGGAGGAGGAGGACCTACGCAAAGTTTTGCACCAATGGATGTGTGGCAGGAGGTCATATGTCGCCTCAAGCACGTGGTACCCAAGTGTCCGGTGTCTTTCCCACGCTTAAGCCTCATCTGACATAGATTACAAATGGCAACGGTGGGGTCTGCTGCACATTTCATAAAGAACTCCCAGCAGACAGCAGAGTTCCTGCATGTGTGCTTTGAGACAACAGCGCTCTGCACCTGAGCAGCTCTGACATCTGATGCCTTGGACTGGCTAGTGCTACGGTTGGTCATAGAGGATGTTGTGCCTCCTCCTCCCCCTCCTCCTCACTTGATTCCTCAGTTCGATCTGGCACCCAGGTGGAGTCAGTGACCTCATCATCAATGTCATCTTCACCCACTATCTCCTCGTTACTGGAGCCAACTTGGCAGTATGCTGCTGCTGCTGGGGCAACATGAGTGCCAGTTATTTGTGTGTCATCACTGGCACCCCCTTCCTCTAGGTTGATTATACTCCCTTCCTCAACCTCAGAGATTGAATCAGAGCACTGTACTTGCTGCGCATCCTCAAGCAGCATGTCACTGTCATTGTAGTCAAACAATTCAGCTGACTCCTCCATGTGTGATAGCAGGGCTGCGGCAGGCGTAGCTTTGGACATGGAGGCTGCATTAGATACTTTGGCAGCTGATGTGGACTGTAAAGCACTACAAGCCTGGCTGGCAGAGGACTCGGAGGAGGAGGATGGCCTGGTTAGCCAATCCACCAAATCCTCTGTATGTTACTGCTGCTTAAGAAGACGGCCAGCACCAGTTAGAAAGGACAAGCATGCCCCTGCAGAGGATGCACCACGTCCACCACGACCAGAGGCACAGCCTCCCGACACAGGGGCTGCTTGCCCTCTTATCTGTGTCTGGGAGCATCTGCCTGTCCTTTTTGTTCTTTCAGACATGGTGAGTGATATATAGATTAAATTATATAGGAACTCTGATTCAACTCCGGTAATAAAGATTAAGATTTACAGAATTCTGGTATAACTCAGTGAGACACCCTGATAGCTGGCAGCCAGTGACAAGACACAGATTACAATTCCCTCCTATAAATCAGTGTGACCCCTTGATGGGTGGCAGTGAGAAGCCACAGATTACAAGTCTCAGAAACATCCTATAAATCAGTGAGACCCCCTGATGGATGGCAGTGAGAAGCCACAGATTACAAGTCTCAGAAACCTCCTTTAAATCAGTGTGACCCCCTGATGGGTGGCAGTGAGATGACACAAATTAAAAGTCTCAGAAACCTCCTATAAATCAGTGTGACCCCCTGATAGCTGGCAGTGAGGAGACACAAATTTCAATTCGCATAAATCTGCTAGAAGTATGTGGGACCCCCTGATGGGTGGCAGTGAGAAGCCACAGATTACAAGTCTCAGAAACCTCCTTTAAATCAGTGAGACCCCCTGATGGGTGACAGTGAGAAGCCACAAATTACAATTCGCATAAATCTGCTAGAAGTATGTGGGACCCGCTGATGGGTGGCAGTGAGAAGCCACAGATTACAAGTCTCAGAAACCTCCTATAAATCAGTGAGACCCCCTGATGGGTGTCAGCCAGTGAGAACACATGGATTATAACAATTCCCAAATATTTTGTAGAAATTAGTGACCCCCAAAATACATGCTGGCAGTGACAAGAGACAGATCACCTCAATTCCCAGATATTTTGTAAAAATTTGTGACCCTCCAAAATACTGTGTGGTACTGGCAGTGAGTCACAAGACAAAGATCACGTCAATTCCCAGATATTTGGTAGAAATGAGACCCCCCCAGTAGCGTTGCAGACCGGCAGTAAGAACACAGAACAACTATCTCCTCTGAAATCTCCTCTCAAATGTGTGCAGAAGTGCTGCGTGGAAACCTTATATAGTGTGCTGCGGGACTTAGCTCTGTGAGCACATGATTGGCAAAATTTGCCCAATCAGGACTCTGCATACTGTTGAACCTGTCTTGCACCAGACCTGTGGTCAGGTGCAAGGCTGTAGCCAATTACGAGCGTCAGGCCAGTGGGAAAGTGCATTGTGGTGCATTGTGGGAGAACACGCGGCGAACACCCGGAATGTTTTGGAGTTCGCGCACAAATTAACAGGCTAATTTCAATGCAAACTCCGAACCGTCCGAACCGAACAGCTCATCCCTTGTCACAGCATATGTTACGGTGGACCTGGCCTGGCATGGGTGCAGAAGGGTGTGCCAATCTGCACCCAGGCCAGGTCCACCGTAACACCCATGTTCTGCTGCAAAGCAGCGGTACCCATATCGAACTATGAGACAGCTACGCCCATGCTGTGTTGCGAGACAGCTGCGCCCATGTTCTGCTGCGAGGCAGCAGTGCCCAAGTTGAGCTGCGAGGCAGCCGTGCCCAAGTCGAGCTGCGTGGCAGCCGTCCCCATGTCAAGTCGCCAGACCACTGTGCCCATGTCTCATAGTGGGTCCATTGCAGCCAAAACCAGCTGTGGGTTCGAGAAGCCTAAATCTTGTACAACTCATGTAGCCAAGTCTGTCCCCACCACTGTCATGTCGTGTGGGGTAGTCGCCTCTTCCATATCTTGGTCTAGGAGAGGAAGGAAAAAGGTGACCAACCCTGGTCAATCTGGGTCCAAGGATGCCCCGCTCCGTCCTGGGTCCAAGGATACCTGGCACCATGATGGTGCAGCAACATTCATGTTGAATGATACTGAGGCCCTACAACCCCATCATGTCCCCAAGGGTAATGTACAGTAACCCTGTGGGTTGTTGTTCCGAAAGGAGCATTGGGCTGGGATCGAGAAGAAC
Source organism: Leptobrachium leishanense (assembly GCA_009667805.1). Classification (NCBI taxonomy): domain Eukaryota; kingdom Metazoa; phylum Chordata; class Amphibia; order Anura; family Megophryidae; genus Leptobrachium; species Leptobrachium leishanense. The sequence goes on along the minus strand of RXON01004231.1, from coordinate 37,202 downwards.
CCTCAAAGACAGAATGTGGACGATTCAGAGTCTGATTGGGACCCAAACGGTACTGGTGACTATTGGTAATATCTAGTTCTATGACACCATCTGCCATGCTTTATTGGGGTGCCCAGGAGGTCACCCATAAGCAGGGGGGATAATGTCACATTTCGGGCCCTGCCCCCTGGTGGTGGAAGCGGGGATCCCTCTGTGTGATGGCTTTCAGGCCCAGGCTCTGCCGACCATCTCTATTGGGCTGATAGTCTGTGGTCACATGACCTGCTCAGCCCTATATATAGGGCCTGTAGTACTCTTGATCCTTGGATCAGGATAGACCTAATTCCCTTGAGATCCTGCTCACTGTATTGCTGTTTGGATTTTTGTATTTCTGTGTATGACTCCTTGGCTTTGTTTCCCGGTTTATGCTCTAGTCTGTACCCTAAATTTGTATTTCTGCTTTTGTATTCTGATATCTCGTGTATGACCTGGCTTGGATTCATGGACCTCTCTTCTGTATGTACCTTGTCTGTTTAAGGATTTCTCTGTCTGTTTATATTAAGTTTATTTCACTCCGCATGCATTTGGCCACGAAGACATTTGGTGTAGAGTGGTACTCAGTGGGGCTTTGTCTGAACTCCCTGGCTGGGAGTTCTAGGATCAGCAGTCGTTACTGTTGTGTTTTTCAAGTATCGAGTTCTGCCCTGCAGCTTGCGGTATTCCTTGTGTCTATCCCCAGTCCTGAAATCTGTCTTTAGATGAGAAATCATACCCAGTGCAGGGCTTCCTCTTGTGTTTGTGTTCTGCACTATCTCCCTTGTTTCTTGTGCTGGAATCTGCTATCGGCAACAAACCACAAACCTGCCCTAAAGGCTTCAAACTTCACAGCCTAAAGGCTCCCCATCACCCTATAGGGGGCCTATCGTTACGGATTACTGTACTTTGGCTCCCCATGTTAAGTATAGGAGGCGTAATCAGTAATTAGCGTTAGGATAAGTGAGGTGTTACAGAGTGCCGGCGATAATTAATGCAGATGTTACGGGATAGCAGAAATGTTAGCTACACCTTAAAGCTGGTGCTAACTCATTGCAGTTTTGCAGAATCAATAAAGTACCCCTCAATAAATCAGATACTCACCTCTCATCCTGCAACGAGAATTGCCGATCCACTGCTTCTTGTCACCGGGAGCAGAGTGAGACTGGGAACAAATAGCCCCCAGTCACGCTCAGCAATCACTCTGCGGCACTGCGCGATCTCACAAAAGCCAGATCGCACATTATCCCCATTAGCGTTAAGTTCGTAACCAAGCCTTTAGGCAGGTGTGAAAAAAACACTTTAAAGTCTGAAAACGTCAATAGTAGAAAAGTTATCTGTATTTTTTTAGTTGATGAAGTAAACTGCGGAGTCTATTCACAAAGCACCAAAATATTCAGTGCACTTCAGCGATTTTATGCCGTCAAAAATTCAATGAATTTCCTATTTAGTCAGTGGTCACAATATTTTGTTGAAAATGGAGTCACCGAAGCAGTTAACAGATGTTGCCGATAACCGTCAAATTGGGCTCGACAAATTCCAGTGAACTGGAAAAAAAATAGGAAGTGTCCTATTCTCCTAAAATCACTTAAAATGTGTCTAAATGATAAAATAAAGCTCCTTTAACCCCTTCCCGACCGCTGCCGTACCATGTACGTCTGATCGGAAAGTCCCCCTCAGACCCACGGATGTACATGGTACGTCAGGGTCTCCTACCCTCCCCGATACTTACCTCCCTCACTGGGCTCCCACAGTGGTCTGGCAGGCTTGAAGCCTTCCCCGCCTTTTCAGGGGGCCCAGCAGATGCCCACCGGCGCCTGCAGTAAATATCAGGAAGGGGAGGGGGGCTCCTTTGGATCCCTCAATCTCCCCAACCTGTTACGATGGCTCCCCTCAGGAGCCAAAGGGGGGTCCTTGCTGCTGTGTATTTTAAGCCCTTTAGGCAGGTATGTGTCTTTCTGCATAATGCAGAACCCTGGACACAGGATACAACAGAACCAGACAAGACGGAACAGTAAACACACACGAGAGGAAGGCCCTGCACTGGGGTAAGGTCCTTGGATGGTCTTCTGACTATACAGAGTACAGGGTGGGAATATACAAAATGACAGGGTTAAACCAGACTTGACCGGAAGGAATATGTAGCAGCAATGGAACAAGAGATCCTTGAGGTGGTCTCTATAAACCAGAACAATGAGCTGCTGCACTAGATACACACAACATAAACCAGAAAACAGACTTGACAGCAACATACAGGGCAGGACTCACATAGAACATGAGGTTATGCTGCGACCAGCACAAACAACTGGATACCTAGCAATTAGGTCTCACATCAGAATAAGAAAACATGAGCATGAAAACCAAGAAAACATGAGCATGAAAACCAAAACTGCTCAGACAACACACAATGGACATAAGCAGGAGATTAGTCAGAATACAAAGCTAGAGGTCAAAAACCAGGAAGTCAAAAAGCAATATACCGAATTCAGGAACTCAGCAAGGAAGATCTATACTGGATCAGGGAACCATTGCACTGATAGTCATTAAATAGGGTAGTGCAGGTCATGTGACCACAGGTCTGGTCAGACGCTGAGACTCCAGGGGCGGAGAGCCAACCAGATTAACCCTAAAAACCATAAGGGCTGAGAAGAGCTCACAGCACCAGTGGGCCTGGCTGGGGGAACGTAACACAACCATTCAAGTTAGAAAAAAAAAATTGTACCACTGGAAAGGTGAGAGTCTCCCTTTTTCAGTGATGGGTGGGTGGCTTTAAGAGTTTCACTGCCGGATCTCGATTACGTGTCACCCCCCCTCACGAACATCCTCGCCATATGTGTGAGGACGTCAGTGGGCCAAGTAATCCCTAGCTGCCAAGTGGAGATAAGGGGATGTTTTGGATCCCCTTATCTCCTGATCCGTGGCAGCTAGAGGGTCAACTTTGTTATCATTGGAGAGGCCTGATCATGGCGGCCTTTCCACTGATACCAAACATGATCAGGTTTGTTGTTAGAATAAAAATAAAAAAATAATTAAAAAAAAATGTTTGGGGGGGTTTAATTAAATAGGACCTAGCCTGGCATCTAAAAGCGATGAGCGGAAAACTGTCAAAATGAGCTCAGCGCACAGAGATGAAATGGCTCAGCAGTGAAGGGATTAAAAAGCAAAAACATCCCTAATTCTCCTTCACCGGGGGTAATTGGGGACTATCTTGCTGCTAAACTTAATGTTCGCCTTCGGGACACGGAGGCTGAACAATTGGATGAACCAATCATTGCCCGGGAAATCGCTGCGGCTTTAAAACCCGCTAAAAATGGGGAAAGCCCGGGCCCGGATGGACTCCCTGTGGAGTTTTATAAGGCGTTCCGCGACCTCATCCCTCACATGGTGAATACTTTTAACGCCGTTACAGCTGAGACGCCTTTTCACCCTCACACCTTGTGTGCGACTATTACGGTCCTCCCCAAACCGGGGAAGGATCCTTCAGAATGTACTAGTTACAGACCCATCTCACAACTCAATAGTGATATTAAGATTCTGTCTCGTATCTTGGCTGATAGACTTAAACGGTTCCTTCCCGGCCTGGTTCATTCGGACCAGGTAGGGTTCATACCGGGTAGGGAAGCAAGGGATGGCACGCAGAGGGCGATTAATGCTGTGTCAGCGGCTCGACGTTCCGGTCAACGCCTTCTCCTGCTCTCCACGGACGCGGAGAAGGTGTTCGACAGAGTCCTTTGGCACTTTCTTTTCCAGACACTAAAGGACTCTGGGAATGGGTCTGGGTTTTTTAGCATGGGTTCAGGCCCTGTACACCTTTCCCACAGCCAGAATTAAAGTTAATGGTGCTCTCTCCGCAAGCTTCCCGATATCCAACGCACACGCCAGGGTTGCCCCCTTTCCCTATTACTCTTCGCACTGTCTTTGGAGCCATTCCTCGAAGCGGTGCGGCGCAATCCTGCGATCCCGGGTCTGAAGGGGGTTCGCCGTGACAAAGTCACTGCATACGCAGACGATTTATTGTTCTTCCTAACAGACGTTCGTCAATCCCTACCGGCGGTGGTGGGCGCGGTTGAAATTTATGGCAAATTGGTGGGCCTCAAAATTAACATGTCCAAATCAGAGATCTTGAACGTCTCAGTTCCGGATGGGAAGGCCGCGAGAATGCAGGACACATTCCCCTTCCACTGGTGCGACGTTAAGATGAAGACTAAGATGCAGGACCTCTTTGCACTCAACTTTCTTCCCCTCTTAGGGACGATCCGTGATGACTTGATACTATGGAATACTAAATTTCTCTCGTGGATGGGAAGGGTGGCAGTGTTCAAAATGAACGTGTTACCTCGCGTCCTCTACCTCCTGCAAACTGTCCCAGTCGCGCTACCGGGGTCTTTCTTTAAATCATTTCGGTCAGAAATGATTAAATTTGTGTGGGCAGGGCGGAGGCCTCAATTACGCCTTTCGGTCTTATGTAGACTGAAGGAGGCAGGCATCTTGGCGCTACCGGACCTACTCACATATTATAGGGCAGCACAGCTCAATCGGTTAGTTGTCTGGTCCTCTGCAGATTGTAGGAGTGGGTGGCTGGACCTGGAAGGAGCTGATTTGACGGTGCCGCTGTGGACGGTACCATGGCTACCACATCGAGCAGTGCCGCAAGCGGTATGTACTCACCCATTAGTTGGAACCACTTTACACCTATGGGAACGCTTTAAATTTTCTCATACACTTTCATCTAGCCCCTCCCCTTTACTGCCACTGACGTCAAACTCATTTTTCTCCCCCGGGGTTCGGACCACGCTCCGCCGTCATCTTGTGGAGGGAAACAGACTCCTCGCCTTACACGTTGCCCACATCCCTACACTAGAGGCCCTTACATTGCGCACAGACCTCCCACCATTGTCCTTTATGGATCGGTTTAACTTTCGACAAATTCATCATTACCTTCGCTCCCTCCCGGAGGGACACAAGCTGACGCGAGCGCTCTCTCCCTTTGAACGATTCTATTCACTCGGACTCTCTTTGTCTCATGGCATTTCCACCCTATACTCCCTCCTCCAATCGAGAGATTCGGAATCCCCCTCTTTATGGGTGTCTGGGAGACCGAATTAAACCTGACGATCTCGGATGAGGAGTGGAAAACGATCCTGTTTCTGACACACCATGGCACACGGGTGGTGAGATACCATGAAACACCCTATAAAATTCTGACCCGTTGGTATTACACGCCACTCCGCTTGTTCCAATTTACGGGTACATCGGACCCCACGTGTTGGCGCTGTGGGAAGGACCTTGGCTCCTACCTCCACATATGGTGGTCCTGTTCACTACTGCAAACTTACTGGTATTGGGTGGGGGAGGTGATCAAAGAGGTGACTGATGTCTCGTTGGATCATACACCTCGGACTTTCCTCCTTTTGCTCACGGGCCAGCCAAAGGCCTCTTTCAAGAAATCAGTGGCTTTCCGCCTACTGCTGGCGGCGCCCCACCTGATATCAAGGCACTGGAGATGCCAATCAGTTCCCTCACTTCGGGAATGGATCTCTCAGGTAGATGAGATGTTCCGAGTGGAGGAACGGATTAGCCGCACGCGATGACTCCATCCCGGAACTTTACCAAACCTGGTACTACTGCCTGGAGTTCATTTCCTCGGCTTCACTCCGTCGTCGACTGGAACTTGAGTTGACACAGATGCCATCACAGCATGGTGGACGGTAGACGCACCGAGAGCAGATGGCGAAGGTGTGGACTGCTCATAACAGTAGTTGACCTCCGTGGGAGGCTGGCTCCTCTGGAGGGGGGTTTCTTGTGATCAAGATGGGGTAGGAGGGAGGTATCCTGGTGGTATCCTGGGTAGGGCGGTGGTGCCTCGTTCCCCCTGTGGTAGACGGAGATGGGACGGTTCTGCGGATGGTGCGTCGGACCGGCTGGTACTGGCTGTGGTTTTTCACTCCACCCCTATTTATCATTGTCCGTCCCCCCTCTCTCCCCCCTTATTTATTTATTTAATTTTTTTCTCTCTCTCTCTTATTCTCTCCCTCTTCCCTCTTTCTCCTTCCTTCCCCACTCCCCCTCTCCCACTTCTTCTTTGAACTTCTACAATTCTATTTCTTTCTTTCATCTATCTCTTTATCGACTCTGTCGCATGACTAATCCTGGGTTGCCTAGTATAGCGCCCTCTGTATGCCTTTATATGATTATCACACTGGCTCAGTATAACGGAGGCTGGTATATACTGACATACTAGCGCGCTTGCAATTCTCGTACACAGATGTAAATACCTGGTACTCATTATTATATCCTTGTCATATATTCTAGATCTATCGTTTTGTTTGACAATGTCATGCTTTGTTTTTTCATGTTTCATTTTTCATGTATGGTGCATTTCTCCTCAATAAAATTTTGAATACAAAAAAAGCAAAAACATGTGAAAATTGGGTATTTCTCATCTCAGGACAAAATTTTGAAACTATTTAGCCGTGGTCTTTTTTGGCGGTTGTAGATTTTGGGGATTAAATTTTGAAAAAGTGTGTTTTTTCAATTTTTTTCATCATATTTCATATTTTTTTATAGTAAATTATTCGACATGATGGAAATAATGGTATTTTTAGAAAGTCCATTTAATGGCAGGAAAATCTGTATATAATGGGCCCTATAACATTCTCCATGCAAAAATGCAGGTGCAACGCGTGAATTTTTTGCGCAAAGCGTTAAACGTTAACGCGCGTAAATCAACGCTGGTTTACTATCGTCGCGCATTTTTTCATCCGTCAAAAAAATAACACGTGTAAAATGGACGCGCAAAAAATGCACTCGCATTAACGTTGCGCGCAGAAATCAGTGTGCAGACTGTTTTGTCACGCGATTCAGACAATCAGAATTAAGAACCACAATTGTCTCACGTTAAGTTTTTGCGCCTGTCAAAGTCAATCTGAGTATATATGCTGCAGCAATAAATAAAACACGCACAACTTCTCCATTTTATTGTTTGGGTATGTGTAAAATGTGTAACTATACTTTGCTGTATTTTTTTTCATGCTGGTGTATTTGGTTTCGGTCAGGACGTTCAGATTTGCCGTTACCACCAGCTTTTAAAAGACGTTAAAATTATGCGCGCAAAGGCTGTGCGTTAAATTTTGCACATAGATTGTAATACCATCCGCGTACCAGCGCAAAAACGCATTTGCGCTCACAATGTTAAGTATTGGATGCGCGCAGTACATTACGATCACAAGGGGTTTGCGCAAGTTCACCCGCGTTAGACGGTTACGCGCGTTTGTTGCGCTGACTTTGTAATATGAGGTTCTGCGCAAAAGGGTTTTGCCCCTCGCGTTAAAGTTTGCGTGAAGATTGTAATAGGGCCCTTTGTGTTTAGGTCTAATTTTCCTCTTACTCGTTTATGATATCCAAACGTATAGGGCTCTATTACAATCTTCACGCAAATGTTTGCGCGCGAAAAAACGCATTAAAGCGAGGGGCAAAACCCTTTGCACAGAACGTCGTATTACAAAGTCAGTGCAACAATCGCGCGTAATCGTCTAACGCAGGTGGACCTGCGCAAACACTACGCGAGCTTACTGTACTGCGCGCGTCCTATACTTAACATTGTGAGCGCAAATGCGTTTGAGCGCTGGTACGCGGATGAAATTACAATCTATGCGCAGGATTTAACGCACAGCCTTTGCGCGCATAATTTTAGCAACTCCTGAAAGCTGGTTTTAATGGCAAATTCTATCAACCTGATCGAAACCAAATACACCAGCCCAAAAAAAATTACGCAGCAAAGTATTGTTACACATTCTACACATACCCAAACAATAAAATGGAGAAGTTGTGTGTGCATTTATTATTGCTGCAGCATATATGCTCAGATTGACTTTGACAGGCGCAAAAACTTAACGGGAGACAATTGTGGTCCTTAATTCTGATTGGCTGAATTGTGTGAAAAAACAGTCCGCACACTGATTTCTGCGCGTCCGTTTTACGCATGTTATTTTTTGACGGATGAAAAAATGCACGAGGATTGTAATTCCAGCGTTGATTTACACGCGTTAACGTTTAACGCTTCGCACAAAAATTCACGCGTTGCGCGTGTGTTTTTCAATGAAGAATGTAATAGGGCCCTTAGAGTGTGTGTAGACCAGTGGTTCCCAACCTTTTTTGGACCACCGCCCCCTTTGCAAGAACAAAAAATTCCAGCGCCCCCTCCCCCATAATGGTTATACATAATATTAAAATATTATTTCACATTAGTAAAAATTAAAACACGATCAAATGTATTAAATTGTTTCTGAATTTGAAAAGGAATCTAAAAATCAATAGGTAATAAAATAATGAATGAGCTGGTTGAGGCTGGTGGAGTTAAACAATTTGTTAATGTTGGTTCCAATTTTGTCAACAGTCGCAAATCGCCCGCTCTGTGATGTCTGCTCCTTTTTTTAGAAAGTAAATTTGCTCCCGCACTGAACCCACGCTCAGCCAAATAGCATGAGCAAGTAAAAATTACCCACAATCCCGGGTAGAGCGCTGGGATTGATTTTTGAAACCAGAACTCTTAGGGCTCTATTACATTCCTAACGGTATCGTTCACCTGCGTGAGCATTAACGTCTGCTGCGGTGTTTACCGCATATTACAATCCAAATGCAAACGGGTTAAAAAACCCGTTTGCGTTGGTACCTTGCGCCTTGTACCACGAGGTTACTCTACTTTGCGCTCTCTATACTTAACATGGGGAGCGCAAAGTGTTAATCAGTGCTGGTATTACAAAGTCCCAGCGCTGATTAACGCCTGGCTCTGGTTTGCGAAAAGTTAATCAGAGCCAGAACCTGATTTTAACGGATTCCGCTTCTGCAGAGTCCATTAACACCAGCAATAAAAATAAAAAAAGTAAGCCAATATTTCGGAGGCGAGATCCGGCTGGTTATATGACCGACCGCGTCTGCTTCAATGGAGTCCAATGGACTCCATTGAGAGGATGCGCACGGCTGCGCTTAGCACTGCCGTGCGCATCCCAGGACATAGCGGGGGGGGGGGTTTGACTAGTGGAAAAAAGTAAAGTCCCCCCATTAATAAATTTACTGAACAGATAACTGTTCAAATATTAACTTGTTTGAAGTAAAAACGAAAACCTCTGTCTTTCCAGCCTGTGCCCATCTCTCTTCCCTATTAGGGATGAGCCGAACACCCCCGAGTTCGGTTCGCATTCGAACTTGAACTTTTCAAAAGTTCGAACTCGAACTCAATACAAGTCAATGGGACTCAAAGTTCGATTTTTAGAGTGTCCTCCAAGAGGGCATACTGTATATGATAGATATTTGCCATAAAAGGTGTATGGGGGTCCGGGTAGTGCCCTGGGGGAAAGGAAACAAGGACAAAAAGTTTAAAAAAAACGAAGTTTTTAAAGGAACATTGAGTTTTCTATGAAATAAAGGTTAAGAATAAAAATGAAAAATTCCTTCAAATATCGTGCCTAGGAGGTCCCCATAACCTGCCCGTGAAGTGGCGGATTTCTAGGATGTATAGAAACATTTAAAAACCAAAAATATGACGTTTCAAATGACGGTAAATGCTTTTCCTTTAATCTATTCATAAACAACTGCTTGGGGCGGCAGTCTGTATGAAAAGACATTTTAGGACGCGCAGAAAAAGTTAAGTGATTTTTTTGGCTAAATTATGGTGAAACGTATGAAACGTATATAAAAAACGTATAAAATTGTGCCTTTACCGTCGGCAACAGTGCCGTCACACCGTAACCCCTCGGTGGTATTGTGGAAGAGTGCAGGTGTGGACCATACGGTCCTATATTAAAAAGATATGAATCTGGTAAAGACGTCAGTGCACCCAAATATTGTGACTTTGGTGGCAGCAAGGGCCTTCACACCGTAACCCTTTTGTGGTATTGTGGAAGAGTGCAGGGTTGGACCCTGCGGTTCAAAAAATTAAAATGATATAATTGTGGCACAGGTGTCAGTGCAGCCAAATATTGTGCCTTTCATGGCAGCAAGTGCCTTCACACCGTAACCCTTTTGTGGTATTGCAAAAGAGTTCAGTGCTGGAGGTTTTGTGAATGCAGAAGACCTCCCCGATCTATTCTGTTACTTCAGCATCAGGGGATTGATAGCTGCTGATCCAGGACTGATTCATTTTTATAAATGTCAGCCGGTCTACAGAGTCGTTGGACAGACGCACTCATGTCAGTGACAAAACCTCCAGCGGCACTGAACGTCCTTTCAGAAAGCACACTAGATGAAGGGCAACCTAGTAGCTGCATAGCATATTGGCTAGGTTCTGGCCAGTGATCCAATCTCAACACCCAGTAAGCCAGTGGATCATCTGCTGGAAAGGTATCCAGGTATGCCCTTGCCCCTAGGTAGTCCTGCACCATATAGTGAAGACGCTGGCAATGGGTGCCTACATTTGACGTCCCTGGGCGTCGTGGACTAAAACAATTTAAAAATTCATCAGTCAAGCGGCCCCAGCCTTCACCACTATTCCTCTGATCATCCGCAGCCTCAGAAGCACCTGTGTCATCACTTGGTAACCTACCAGTGCCTGGAAAGGTGTTACACAAGTGTTTCTTTTGAGCATCCTCAAGTTTTTTCATCCTGTGCTCCCTCTGTGTGGGCAGGATGAGCTCTGCAACTTTTCCCCTGTATCGTGAATCAAGAAGGGTTGCCAACCAGTAATGATCCCTCTCCTTGATAGCACGAATCCTGGGGTCCTTTAGCAGGCTTTGCAGGATAAGGGAGCCCATGCAGCGTAGGTTGGAGGTGGCATTAGCTTCCGAGTCTTCCTGGTCAATGAGGAGCATGACCCCATTGTGCACTTCCTCCTCCCAGCCACGTACTAGTCCTTCTGTTTCTGGGCACACAAAACCCTCCCTTGAGGAATCCCCACCTTCAATGCCCCCACTACTTAAATATCCCTCCTCCTCCTCCTCCTCCTCCTCCTGTCTGATCTGAGGAGGACCCGCTGGAATGCTGTCTGCGGAAAGACTGGGGCCTTCAGAGCTAGAGAAGGCCTTCTCTTCCTCCTGCTGCTCTGCCTCTAGAGCCACATCTATAATTCCCCGCAGAGTGTGCTCCAGCAGGGACACTAAAGGAATTGTGTCACTAATGCATGCACTGTCCCTGCTCACCATCCTCGTTGCCTCCTCAAATGATGACAGTACAGTGCATGCATCATTGATCATCAGCCACTGCGGGGGGGGGAACAAGTTGACCTGAACCAGTCCTTGTGCCATACTCCCACAGGTACTCGTTGATGGCCCTCTGCTGCTTGTGCAGACGCTGCAGCATTGCTAATGTCTAGTTCCACCTGGTGGGCATGTCACAGATCAGACGGTTTGTGGGAAGGTGGAATTCTCTTTGAATTTCTGCCAGGTGAACACTTGTTGGGAATGACCGTCTGAAGTGGCTGCAGACTTTTCTGGCCTGGCAGAGAAGCTCTGCCAGCCCTGGGTACCTGTTTAGGAAACGCTGTACCACCAGATTTAGGACGTGTGCTAGGCATGGTACATGCGTCAACTTACCCAGGCGTAGGGCGGAGAGAAGATTGCTGCCATTATCACAGACAACCATTCCCAGCTGAAGCTGGCGTGGTGTTAACCATCTCTGCACCTGCCCCTGCAGAGCTGACAGAATTTCTGGCCCAGTGTGACTCCTTTCAAACAAACCAGCTCAAGCACAGTATGGCATCTATTTGCTTGAGCCATTGTGTAGCCCCTGTCAGGCGTCGGTTTAACTGCCACTTCGCAAGAGACACAGAAGGAGGATGAGGAGGAAGAGGGCGAGGTGGTGGTGGAGCAGACAGACCTCATACAAGCAGCTTTCTGGAGGCGTGGTGGATGAACAAGCTCCAGCACAGAGCCCCGTCTTGGATCCCTCCAAGCTGCAATCAGAGTTACCCAGTGTGCCGTGAAGGAAATGTAACGACCCTGTCCATGCTTGCTGGACCACGTGTCTAAAGTCACAAGCACCTTGCTGCTGACTGCCTTTCCCAATGACTCGATAACATTGTCTTCCACGTGCTGGTATAGTGCTGGAATGGCCTTGCGTGAAAAGTAATGGCGTTTTGGAACCTGCCACTGTGGTACAGCAAATTCACGGAAGGGAGCAGAGTCCACCAGCTGGAAAGGCAGCAGCTGCAATGTGAGTAATTTTGCCAAGCTGGCATTTAGACGCTGTGCTTGGGGATGGTTGGGACTATATTTTTTATTACGCTGCAGCAGCTGGGGCAACGTAATCTGACTGCGTAAATCTTCAGCTCATGGGATGCTGTCACATTGTGAGGAAGGAGCTGTTACATCCATTACTGTAGCATCATCCCTGTCAGTGGAGGTTGTACGCAGGACATACAGTGGGGGTAGAGACAGATGAGGAGGACCTGCGCAAAGTTTTGCGCCAACGGAATGCGTGGCAGGTGGTCATATGTCGCCTCAAGCACCTGGTACCCAAGCGTCCGGTGTCTTTCCCACGCTTGAGCCTTATCTGACATAGATTACAAATAGCAACGGTGGGGTCTGCTGCACATTTCTAAAACAACTCCCAGACAGCAGAGTTCCTGGATGTGTGCTTTGAGACAACAGCGCTCTGCACCTGAGCAGCTCTGACATCTGATGCCTTCGACTGGCTAGTGCTACGGTTGGTCATAGAGGATGTTGCGCCTCGTGTTTGTTCTGCCTCCTCCTCCTCACTTGACTCCTCTGTTCGATCAGGCACCCAGGTGGAACCTCATCATCATTGTCATCACCCCCTATCTCCTCGTCACTGGAGCCAACTTGGCAGTATGCTGCAGCTGCTGGGGCAACATGAGTGCCAGTTATTTGTGTGTCATCACTGGCACCCCCTTCCTCTTGGTTGATAATACTCCCTTCCTCAACCTCAGAGATTGAATCAGAGCACTGTACTTGCTGTGCATCCTCTAGCAGCATGTCACTGTCATTGTAGTCAAACAATTCAGCTGACTCCTCCGTGTGTGATAGTGAGGCTACGGCAGGAGTAGCTGTGGACATGGAGGCTGCATTATATGTTTTGGCAGCTGAGGTGGACTGTAAAGCACTACAAGCCTGTCTGGCAGACTCGGAGGATGAGAATGGCCTGGTTAGCCAATCCACCAAGTCCTCTGTATGTTGCTGCTGCTTAAGACGGCCAGCACCAGTTAGAAAGGACAAGCGTGCCCCTGCAGAGGATGCACCACATCCACGACGACCAGAGGCACAGCCTCCCAACACAGGGGCTGCTTGCCCTCTTATCTGTGTCTGGGAGCGTCTGCCTGTCCTTTTTGGTCTTTCTGACATGGTGAGTGATATATAGATTAAATATATACAGAACTCTGATTCAACTCTGGTATAAAAATTAAAGATTTCCAGAACTCTGGTATAACTCAGTGAGACACCCTGATAGCTGACAGCCAGTGACAAGACACAGATTACCATTCTCAGAAACCTCCTATAAATCAGTGAGACCCCCTGATGGGTGCCAGTGACAAGACACAAATTACAATTCCCAGAAACCACCTACAAGTCAGTGAGACCCCCTGATAGGACCCCCTGATAGCTGGCAACAGTGACAAGACACAGATTACAATTCTCAGAAATGTGCTAGTGCTGGGTGGCAGTGACAAGACACAGATTAGAACAATTCACAGATATTTTGTAGAAATTACTCACCCCCCCAAAATAGTTGCTGGTGGCAGTGACAAGATACAGATTACCTCAATTTCCAAATATTTTGTAGAAATTACTGAGCCCCCCAAAATAGTTGCTGGGAGTGAGAACACAAAGATTAGAACAATTCCCAGATAATTGGTAGAAATGAGACCCCCCCCCAGTAGCTGGTGGCAGACTGGCAGTGAGAACACACACTAAAACAAGAACAATCTCCTCACAAATCTCCTCTCAAACACGTGCTGAATCGCTGTGTGAAGCCTTATATAGTGTGCTGCGAAACTTAGCTCTGTGAGCCCATGATTGGGCAAAATTTGACCAATCAGGACTCTGAGCCGTGATTGGCATAGTCTTGAACCTGTCTTGCACCTGACCTGTGGTCAGGTGCAAGGCTGTAGCCAATTACAAGCTTCAGGCCAGTGGAAAAGTGCATTGTGGTCCATTGTGGTGCATTGTGGGCCAACATGCGGCGAACATGCGGTGAACACGCAGAAACGTTCGTAGTTCGCGAACATGCGAACAGGCGATGTTCAAATCGAACTCTGAACCGATCGAACCGAACAGCTCATCCCTATTCCCTATATTCCCCCAGCCTGTGCCCATCTCTCTTCCCTGTATTCCCCCCAGCCTGTGACCATCTTTCTTCCCTGTATCCCCCCAGCCTGTGCCCATCTTTCTTCCCTGTATCCCCCCAGCCTGTGCCCATCTTTCTTCCCTGTATCCCCCCAGCCTGTGCCCATCTTTTCCCTGTATTCCCCCTGCCTGTGCCCATCTCTCTTCCCTATATTCCCCCAGCCTGTGCCCATCTCTCTTCCCCATATTCCCCCAGCCTGTGCCCATCTCTCTTCCCTGTATTCCCCCAGCCTGTGCCCATCTCTCTTCCCTGTATTTCCCCAACCTGTGCCCATCTCGCTTCCCTAAATTCCCCCAGCCTGTGGCCCATCGCGCTTCCCTAAATTCCCCCCAGCCTGTGCCCACCTTTCTTCCCTGTATCCCCCAGCCTGTGCCCATCTCTCTTCCCTATATTCCCCCAGCCTGTGCCCATCTCTTCTTCACTATATTCCCCCAGCCTGTGCCCATCTCTCTTCACTATATTCCACCAGCCTTGTGCCCATCTTTCTCCCTGTATCCCCCAGCCTGTGCCCATCTTTCTTCCCTGTATCCCCCCAGCCTGTGCCCATCTTTTCCCTGTATTCCCCCTGCCTGTGCCCATCTCTCTCCCTATATTCCCCCAGCCTGTGCCCATCTCTCTTCCCCATTATTCCCCCCAGCCTGTGCCCATCTCTCTTCCCTGTATTCCCCCCAGCCTGTGCCCATCTCTCTTCCCTGTATTTCCCCAACCTGTGCCCATCTCGCTTCCCTAAATTCCCCCAGCCTGTGCCCATCGCGCTTCCCTAAATTCCCCCAGCCTGTGCCCACCTTTCTTCCCTGTATCCCCCAGCCTGTGCCCATCTCTCTTCCCTATATTCCCCCAGCCTGTGCCCATCTCTCTTCACTATATTCCCCCAGCCTGTGCCCATCTCTCTTCACTATATTCCACCAGCCTGTGCCCATCTCTCTTCCCTGTATCCCCAGCCTGTGCCCATCTATTTTCCCTGTATCCCACAGCCTGTGCCCATCTCTCTTCCCTGTATCCCCAGCCTGTGCCCATCTCTCTTCCCTATATTCCCCCAGTCTGTGCCCATCTCTCTTCCCTGTATCCCACCAGCCTGTGCCCATCTCTCCACCCTGCACATCCCCTAGTTTGTGCCCATATCTCCTCCTTGCATCCTCCCTCCTAAACTTTGCCCATCTCTGTCTCTCACTTTTCCAGCCAGTTCCAATGAATGCCGGGCACTGGTTTTCAGTCAGTGTGTGTCTCAGCTATACCAGTATGTATTGGTTGACTGAGAGTGATCAGAGTGTGAGCGTTAACAGCAATCACTCCTATTAGTAAGAGCACTGCACATGCTGGGATCACAGTAAGGCTGGGTTCACACCTAAGCATTTTACAGCGCGTTCCTACGCGCTGTAAAACGCTCAAACAGTGAAATACCATTATTCCCTATGTGGGCGTATCACACCTGGCCGTTTCTCAGCGCGCATGAACGCGCTGATAAACGGCCGACGCACAAAGAAGTTCGGGAGCTTCTTTGGTGCAGATATCAGCGCGTTCGCGGCCATAGAGATTGACGTGAACGCGCGTTTGCGCATTTTCCAATTCAAAAACGTCCGTTTTCGCATACTGCGCGTGCGCGTTCTGCACATGCCAGGCACATGGCAAGGTGGGAGACATCAAGTCCAGCAGCTCATCAAAACTATTGTAAAATAAAATAAAAAACAAAGGGGGATTTAATAGCAAATCAATCATATGGGACACAACAACAATAAAAGCAGGGTACATGTACTAACCTCTTTACCGTGTGTATTGCATAAACTTCTCCTCGTGTGCACGCAGAGTTGCAAACAACGCCCAGACCTGACCTCGTTGTCAGTCTGCAATGGTCGGATGCACCCAGTAGCGTCGCCTGGCCATCGCCTGCCTCCTTCTCCTCAAGCGCAGATATAAATCTGCGATTGTTGCAATGGTGCGTCTTGGGCAGATCTCCATTTTGCATCTTTGGTTCGTGCACAGGGAGGTCTTTTTCATTGGTCGCCTCCGTAATTAAGACAGTAAATTTCCTATTGGACACCTCCGTAGTCAATCACAAAACGCGCGTACAACGCGCGTTTCATTTTTGCAAAACGCTCGTGAAATGCAAGGAAAACGCCGGTGAAAAACGCGCGTTAAAACGCGCGTATTAAAAACGCTTAGGTGTGAACCCAGCCTAAATGTCAAGCCCTGTCAGTCCCATTCTCAGTGATCCCAGCATGTGCAGGCTGCCTGAAAGTGATAGGAGTTTGAATGCTGTCAGCAATCAAACTCCTATCAGTAAAAGTACTGTATATGCTGGGATTTCAGTGATATGAAGGGCAATATTAAAATACGGTATTTGCTGGGATTTCAGTGATCTGAAGGGCAATATTAAAATAATGTATATGCTGGGATTTCAGTGATCTGAAGGACAATATTAAAATAATGTATATGCTGGGATTTCAGTGATCTGAAGGACAATATTAAAATAATGTATATGCTGGGATTTCAGTGATCTGAAGGGCAATATTAAAATACTGTATATGCTGGGATTTCAGTGATTTGAAGGACAATATTAAAATACTGTATAATGCTGGGATTTCAGTGATCTGAAGGACAATATTAAAATAATGTATATGCTGGGATTTCAGTGATCTGAAGGGCAATATTAAAATACTGTATATGCTGGGATTTCAGTGATTTGAAGGACAATATTAAAATACTGTATATGCTGGGATTTCAGTGATCTGAAGGGCAATATTAAAATAATGTATATGCTGGGATTTCAGTGATCTGAAGGACAATATTAAAATAATGTATATGCTGGGATTTCAGTGATCTGAAGGGCAATATTAAAATACTGTATATGCTGGGATTTCAGTGATCTGAAGGGCAATATTAAAATAATGTTATATGCTGGGATTTCAGTGATCTGAAGGACAATATTAAAATAATGTATATGCTGGGATTTCAGTGATCTGAAGGGCAATATTAAAATACTGTATATGCTGGGATTTCAGTGATATGAAGGGCAATATTAAAATAATGTATATGCTGGGATTTCAGTGATTTGAAGGACAATATTAAAATACTGTATATGCTGGGATTTCAGTGATATGAAGGGCAATATTAAAATAATGTATATGCTGGGATTTCAGTGATTTGAAGGACAATATTAAAATACTGTATATGCTGGGATTTCAGTGATTTGAAGGACAATATTAAAATACTGTATATGCTGGGATTTCAGTGATCTGAAGGACAATATTAAAATAATGTATATGCTGGGATTTCAGTGATCTGAAGGGCAATATTAAAATAATGTATATGCTGGGATTTCAGTGATCTGAAGGGCAATATTAAAATACTGTATATGCTGGGATTTCAGTGATTTGAAGGACAATATTAAAATACTGTATATGCTGGGATTACAGTGATATGAAGGGCAATATTAAAATACTGTATATGCTGGGATTACAGTGATATGAAGGGCAATATTAAAATAATGTATATGCTGGGATTTCAGTGATCTGAAGGGCAATATTAAAATACTGTATATGCTGGGATTTCAGTGATTTGAAGGACAATATTAAAATACTGTATATGCTGGGATTACAGTGATATGAAGGGCAATATTAAAATACTGTATATGCTGGGATTACAGTGATATGAAGGGCAATATTAAAATAATGTATATGCTGGGATTTCAGTGATATGAAGGGCAATATTAAAATACTGTATATGCTGGGATTTCAGTGATCTGAAGGGCAATATTAAAATACATTGGCTGCCAATTCCCTTTCTCTCCTTGTAATTCTCTCTCTGCCAGTTAGTTCTGACTGATGAAGTCAGGTTACCTGGCGAAACACGTCGCAGGACATATTAAATATTCCGATTGAATTTTTTTTCTTTTTGTTTTAACGCTGTATATCATAATAAATTTAGTTATTTTACAAGTGCCCGGTCCAGGGGCTTTTTTTGATTCCCTTTTCACCGTTTCCACTGGATCCTGGGTACTACAGGCGGCTAAAAGGGGTAAAGAGGCCACCTTGAGGACCTCAAGAGTGATTCATCCTCAGAGCCGAGTGAAGAGGCTCTGAGTTCTGTAAGTACCCCATAGGGGATTAGCAGGGGCAAGTACCGCCGAGTACTGCACCATCGTGTCCCTCTCTGGCTTCTATTTCCCCTCCAGAAACTTCCAAAGGTGGGGGATGTATACCGTATGAAGGAATCCTGAATACCACATCATTTTCAACCAACTTGGGTATAAAAGAGACGCAAATACAAGATGTCTAATAAAATGTATCTCTTTGCTAATTTTTAGACTTCAATCTTGTTCATGTATTATTGTCTCTAAAACATTGTTTACTATCTGGATACATAGTAACCCTCTAATTGAGGGGATTGTATACTTTATAACTGTTCAATTTTTGGATACGCAGTAACCCTCCAATAGGAGTACATATACTGTGTAGCTGCACCTAAGGGCTCCTCTTCTATATAGTTCTGACAAGTGTCAGAAAAAGTAAAAAATATATATATTTTCACTTTTAAACTATAAAAAGTAACCCCGTTTAGCAATTCTCTACAGCTGAGCTGCAACATTTGTTTTACACTTTAGGCTAGGGTCAGACTAGCGCATTTTTAATGTGCGTTTAGGCGCACTTAATCACAGCCGCAGTAGCAGCAAATGACGGGCTAAGGTCAGACGAATGCATTCTGTGTGGACTGTTCGTCCGTGCACAACGGACGTACTTTCTGACTGACGACAAGGTAGTGGCCACACAGTCCATTTTTGTGACTGATGTTTTTTTGACTGATGTAGAAGGGAAATAAAATTAATATGAAACACCATTTTGTCCGTCAAAATGCTGAACGTGTAAATGCTGGACGTATAAATGCTGGACGTATAAATGCTGGGCGTATAAATGCTGGACGTGTAAATGCTGGACATGTAAATGCTGGATGTGTAAATGCTGGACATGTAAATGCTGGACGTATAAATGCTGGACGTATAAATGCTAGACGTATAAATGCTGGAGGTATAAATGCTGGACGTGTAAATGCTGGACGTATAAATGCTGGACGTATAAATGCTGGAGGTATAAATGCTGGAGGTATAAATGCTGGAGGTATAAATGCTGGACGTGTAAATGCTGGACGTGTAAATGCTGGGCGTGTAAATGCTGGACGTGTAAATGCTGGACGTTTAAATGCTGGGCGTGTAAATGCTGGACGTATAAATGCTGGAGGTATAAATGCTGGATGTGTAAATGCTGGACGTATAAATGCTGGACGTATAAATGCTGGAGGTATAAATGCTGGAGGTATAAATGCTGGACGTGTAAATGCTAGACGTATAAATGCTGGAGGTATAAATGCTGGAGGTATAAATGCTGGAGGTGTAAATGCTAGACGTATAAATGCTGGACGTGTAAATGCTGGACGTGTAAATGCTGGGCGTGTAAATGCTGGGCGTGTAAATGCTGGACGTATAAATGCTGGAGGTATAATGCTGGAGGTATAAATGCTGGACGTGTAAATGCTAGACGTATAAATGCTGGAGGTATAAATGCTGGAGGTGTAAATGCTAGACGTATAAATGCTGGACGTGTAAATGCTGGGCGTGTAAATGCTGGACGTGTAAATGCTGGACGTGTAAATGCTGGGCGTGTAAATGCTGGGCGTGTAAATGCTGGACGTATAAATGCTGGAGGTATAAATGCTGGAGGTATAAATGCTGGACGTGTAAATGCTAGACGTATAAATGCTGGACGTGTAAATGCTGGGCGTGTAAATGCTGGACGTGTAAATGCTGGACGTGTAAATGCTGGGCGTGTAAATGCTGGGCGTGTAAATGCTGGACGTATAAATGCTGGAGGATAAATGCTGGAGGTATAAATGCTGGACGTGTAAATGCTAGACGTATAAATGCTGGACGTGTAAATGCTGGGCGTGTAAATGCTGGACGTGTAAATGCTGGACGTGTAAATGCTGGGCGTGTAAATGCTGGGCGTGTAAATGCTGGACGTGTAAATGCTGGACGTGTAAATGCTGGGCGTGTAAATGCTGGACGTATAAATGCTGGAGGTATAAATGCTGGAGGTGTAAATGCTAGACGTATAAATGCTGGACGTGTAAATGCTGGACGTGTAAATGCTGGGCGTGTAAATGCTGGGCGTGTAAATGCTGGACGTATAAATGCTGGAGGTATAAATGCTGGATGTGTAAATGCTAGACGTATAAATGCTGGAGGTATAAATGCTGGAGGTATAAATGCTGGAGGTATAAATGCTGGACGTGTAAATGCTAGACGTATAAATGCTGGAGGTATAAATGCTGGAGGTGTAAATGCTAGACGTATAAATGCTGGACGTGTAAATGCTGGACGTGTAAATGCTGGGCGTGTAAATGCTGGACGTGTAAATGCTGGGCGTGTAAATGCTGGGCGTTTAAATGCTGGACGTGTAAATGCTGGACGTGTAAATGCTGGGCGTATAAATGCTGGACGTATAAATGCTGGAGGTATAAATGCTGGATGTGTAAATGCTGGACGTGTAAATGCTGGACGTGTAAATGCTGGACGTATAAATGCTGGGCGTATAAATGCTGGGCGTGTAAATGCTGGACGTATAAATGCTGGACGTATAAATGCTGGACGTATAAATGCTGGAGGTGTAAATGCTAGCTGTATAAATGCAGTCCATCTGACCTCGTTCCATCACTCTCACACAAAGCGTTTCGTATGTGGCGCACTTCGCACGTCCTTTCTAGCGGTTTTACGTTCTTGCCTAAGGCTGGGGTCAGACTAGCACATTTTTAACGTGTGTATAGGCGCACTTTATCACTGCCGTAGTAGCAGCAAATGACGGGCAATGATGGACACTATACGAAGTACGGCCGCACGAAAGTCCGGCCGCGCAACGCAAGTGGAAAATTAACGTATTTTCTTGAACGCAGAACCGCTAGTACTGAGGTACAGCGTGCGCTGCGTGTGTGCGTGATTAGGAGACGTCAGACGCTGCTAATGTCCAGCCAACATAACGTCCAGACACAAAAAGGGTTTTATTGACGATCCGTACAAAAATCATGCACGAAAATGCGTATCGTATGACTGTTTTGGTGCATTCTGTGAAAAAATACGTCAATGCTTTCGGACGCACTTTTTGACGGTCGCTGCGAATAATGCGTTCGTTTGACCCTAGCATTAGGCTAGGGTCGGGCTAATGCATTTTTTGCGTCGTCCGTGAAAAAGTGCGTTCGAACGAATGGACGTATTTTTTCACGGAATACGCGATAGCGGTCATACGATGCGCATTTTCGTCAGTGATTTTGTACGGATCATCAATAAAACCCTTTTTTTGTCTGGACGTTATGTTGGCCGGACATTAGCAGCGTCTGACGTCTCCCAATCACACACACACGCCGCTAGCGGACGCAGCGCACTCTGTATGTCAGTACTAGCGGTATCACGTTCTCAAAAAAGTGTTTGTTTGCCGCTTGCATTGCGCAGCCGCACTTTCGTGCGGCCGTACTTCGTATATTGCCTGTCATTTGCTGCTACTACGGCCGTGATAAAGTGCGGCTGCACGCGCGTTCACACTGCGTTAGTCTGACCCCAGCCTAACTTGCATCCGTTTGCCGCGTCCGTTGTGCGTCCACACTTCTGTGCGGACGTACTTCGTGTGTGGGTCTCTATTGATCATCATTCTATGCTACCACGGACGTTAAAATGTGCGGCAACACGGACGTGATAACTGCGCTCGTCTGACCCAAGCCTTAGGAATATTGGAAAAGCACACAAAAACCCCTGCTTTTAATAGATTTGGAATTGTGCACACATCGTGCCTTCACTGGTTTGCGATGCCACTGGTGCACTCGCGTTGTAAACAAGTCGTTACAAGCTCTCATATTTTTGTTGAAACATGCTTGAGTGCGTGAATCATGTAATATTTGTTTTTACTTACAATCTTGCAAAGACTTGTCGCGGATAAGACTAAAACGAATTCTAATGCGGAGTTTAATTTTAAACACTTATTTATTAGGGATGAGCATTCAGTTCGGATCTGCTCGCGAACTTCGAACTATTTTGGGACGTTCGCCAAAAGTTAGATTTTTTTTTTAAAAAAAAAGTATAAAAAATGCTTAAAAAAAGACTAAAAAAATCTAAAGATAAAGAGACTCTTTACTGCAGAATATTATAAGCAATGGTTTATTAGATATTGAATTAAAACGGGAATATTTTTAACATTGAAGCCTAAGGGATAAAACATTCTTGCTACTAAAACATCAGGCAGACACGGCCCTCTAATCAGGCACTGTAGAGGGCAGCCAGCCGGGGCCTCCCAAGGATCCCCTTGAGGAGCATGCAATGACAGAGCTGCGACTGTGCGGGCTAGCCGCCCTGGTGTATGTGGCAGAGACAGGCGGCGCAGGGAGGGACCCACTGCACCTTTGGCCACAGCAGACCCCCCCCCCCCACAACCAGGATCCAGGGAGCCCCCCACTGACCACCAGGCTAAGGTAAGGTGACACATTTCTAAAAAAAAAAAAATCCGAGGACATTTTTAAATGTCCCCGGGAACATAAAATAAAACCTTTTTTTTCTCTCTCTACCTGGCTGAATGTATTTAATTATATATATTAGATACATTCAGCCAGGTAGAGGGGGGTGGCATGTGGGCTGTGCGGGGTCTCAGGCAGTGGTTTGTTTTTTATGTGTGTATATTTTTAGCAAATTTATAGGGGAAGGTAAGGGCAGGTATGATATATTTATAGTGTGATGTAGTGCATGGATTGCACTGTGTATTCCCCTGTATTTTGTTTTTAGGTTTAGGCATTAACCCCCAGGAGGGAATGTGTTTTTGATTTGCAGCAGGTGTCCCTGCAATTAAGGGGTTAAATAGCTCCTGCTTGAGGGAGGGGTAGATGAGACTGTGCAAGAGATGAGAAAGATTCCCACACAGGGGAAAGATTAGAATGGGCACCGGAGGAGAAATACAGAGACTGATAAGCACATGGTGCATCTGCTACTCCTGAAGTTGGAGAGTCTGCATGGATGCAGAATATGAAACCAAAGATTGATTTGTTTTGAGAGAGACACAGACTAGCAGCGTCCCAAAAGCGTCCCAAAAGAAAAGGTTGGCAAAGAGTTCCGTTATTTTCCTGCGTTAGTAAGGGACATATACTTTGTTAGTAAGACTCAGACGAGTTAGGCTTAGATTTCTGTTTTGTTTTGTTTGTATGCTGGAGTGCCACAATAAAACTCGGCTATAAAGAGACTGTTTCTGTGACATAATTGCCCTAGAGGACCGCGCTATACCGCCCCCGTGTGACAATAGATAGGATATACATATCCAGACTTGTAATACACTAATACACACACATTTTGGCAACTAATTGCCCCCCCCCCCCATTTGGCTAATCCCTCCAGAAGAAATGTTGAACCCGATAGAGCAGAGAATAATATATATTCTCTGCTCTGTCGGGTTCAACATTTCTTCTGGAGGGATCAGCCAAATGGGGGGGGGCGCATTTAGTTGAGATTGTCCACATGCCACCCCTCGATGTGCGTAGGTGTAAATATGGTCTGAGGTCTGTGGGTGGGTGTATATATATATAGCTGCGTGTTGATATATACGTGTATATATATAGGTCTGCGTGTTGATATATACATATATGTCTGTGCGTGGTATCAATGCATCCCTACTCTATACACAGCGCTCCGTTTCCCTATAATATATATGATCAGGGGTTACCTTTTTTTATATTTTTATACTATTTCTATTAAATTAACAGTAATTTTTGATGTATTTTATTCAGTAGAAACTTTTTTTGCTTATGTAACATGTGCTTTGTGAAAATAAAACGGTTTTGTGTGTACATTTTAATTTAGTTAGTGGATTCCTGTCCAGTGCGGTGAGAAGCAAACGTAATGTAGTGTAGACACGCTGCGAGGCGGAGCGGAGTGAAGTCAAGCCTGCAAAATGTTTGCTTCTCTTCGCTATGCTGTGCGTCGCTACACGCTCAGTGTGTCTCAGCCTTTATTCCCGCATCGCTAGCTTACCAAATCAGTTTGTATACTTGTTACTGACCCTGCTTGTTCTGAGGACCCGATCTGTTGCCGACTTTGCTAGTCATTTGACTATTCTCTCTGAATTCCCTGCCTGTTCTGTTTGCTTCCTGTTGCTACTGGTGTGCGCCGATTCTCACCATATATAGTAGCGCAGTACAAGTGCCTAAACATTGCTGACGCAGTTTTGTTATAGCTGCTGATGTAACTGAATAGATCGGGGATCTCTTCTGCATTCCCAAAACCTCCACCACTGCACTCTTCCACAAGACCACAGAGGGGTTATGGTGTGAAGGCACTTGCTGCCACCAAAGGCAAAATACTTGGGAGCACTGACGCCTGTACCAGATTCATATCATTTTATTATTTGACCACAGGGTCCACCACTGCACTCTTCCACAATACCACCGAGGGGTTACGGTGTGACGGCACTGTTGCCAACACTAAAGGCCCAATTTTAAAGCCCCTATTGTTACTTTCATCCAAAGCCTGCATAAGTTTCACCTAGACTTGTGCACAGATTTTTTTTCGGTTCGGTTCGTTCAGATTTTGTAAATTTTCAGTTCGGCTCGTTTTGGCCGATTTCCAATTCGGTTCGGTTCGTTTCATTTTTCGTATCGACTTTTTTTTCGTGATTTCAGAAAATTTAGTGTTTTTCGGAACATCTGTTCTCCTCGTTTCAAAGTGTCTATTCGTTTTGACGTAAACTAATAGTTTTTCGGATCTGATATTTCTGTCGATACGATACGATTTCTCATGTTTTACAAGAAAGATACATTGAGATTTCTCTGGTTTCCCGGGAAGGATACATTGAGCTTTCTCTGGTTTCCCGGGAAGGATACATTGAGATGGGAATGATACAAAATTACAGAATCAGCGATATAACCGAAAAATACGATGTCTGAAATTACTGAAATGGAACCGAAATCACGAATGGAACGAAAATGAATTTCGATTTTACACATTTCTAGTCCATTCGAAAATTCCGAAAAGTTTTCATTTCGGATCTGCCGTTTTCGGATCCGAAAATGTTCGGAAAATCGGCCGAATCCGAATGCACGAATTGGGAAATTTCGTCGAAATTCCGCAACCCACGTCCCTAGTTTCACCATAATTTAGCCCAAAAAAAATCACTAAACTTGTTCTGCGTGTCCTAAAACGTCTCCTCTTTACCTACAGGCTGCCGCCCCAAGCAGTTGTTTATGAATAGATTAAAGGAAAACCATTTACCGCCATTTGAAATGTCATGTTTTGGTTTTTAAATGTTTCTATACGTCCTACAAATCCGCCACTTCACGGGCAGGTTATGGGGACCTCCTAGGCACGATATTTGAAGGAATTTTTCGTTTTTATTTTTAACCTTTATTTCATGGAAAACTCACACGTTTTTTTAAAACTTTTTGTCCTAGTTTCCTGTCCCCCAGGGCACTACCCGGACCCCCATACACCTTTTTATCGCAAATATCTTGCATATATGCCCTCTTGGAGGGCACTCTAAAAATCTAACGTTCGGGTCCCAATGACTTACATTGAATTCGGATCGTGTTCGAGATCGAACTCAAACTTTTGAAATTGTTCGAGTTTGAAGTCGAACCGAACACGGGGGCGTTCAGCTAATCCCTATTCTTTATGCAATAAGATGAAAAATTTCAAGCGTAGAAATTAATAATAAATATTATTAAATTCTTCAATATGCCGCCCCCCCCCACTTGACTGCCTTAACGCTCCCCATTTGCCTCTGGACCCGTTACTGCCCCACCCATGGAAGGCTTCAGTGCCCAGACTGGGGGGCAGTACCACCCCATAGGGAAACACTGATCTACACTAACCGAGTTATTCAGAGCGAGCCGAATTGGCCCCGAATTGGCCTATTCAAAAGCTGGCAATTTGCCAAATATTGGTGAATTGCCAGCAAATATGGTGCCTGTTCAAGGGCAGTGAAATACGATGCTGTTTGGCGGCAGTGAAATATGGTGCCTCTTCGGTGGCAGTGAAATACGGTGCCTGTTCGGCGTCAGTGAAATACGGTGCTGTTTGGCGCCAGTGAAATACAATGCTGTTCGGCGGCAGTGAAATACGGTGCCTGTTCGGCGGCAGTGAAATATGGTGCCTGTTCGGCGGCATTGAAATACTGTGCTGTTCAGCAGCAGTGAAATCCCCCATAGAGAAGCAATGGTCAGTCTATGCACATTGAACAGCAGTGAAAAGTTGCCGAATTGCCCTGCTGTTCAGTGGTTTCATTTGACAGGTTTAATCAGAATCCCATAGGTTTCAATGTTAAAAATATTCCCGTTTTTACGCAATATCTAATAAACCGTTTATTATTTTATTCTGCAGCAAAAAGCCTGTTCATAATTTTTTTAGGATTTTTTTAGGCATTTTGCAAGATTTTTTCGCTGAAATGTTTTTCGGATTTTTTAAAAACTGCGTTTTTTATTCTGCAACAGACCTAAATATTATTCATAGGACCTTATTTATTATTTCCAGGCATTTTCGTGCAGTAGTTTTTTTGCAAACGTGTTTTTAAAGTTGGGGTGTTTTTTTAGTTTACCCCTGTGTGGCGGATTGTCAGCTTTTTGGACGGATCATCTGCTTTTTTCGGATCGATTCGGCATTTTTGCGACAGATCGTTGGATGCTTTTGGCGTTTTTTCCAATCGATTCGGCAGTTTTTCGAATGCGTTCAGCGGCTCTTTTTGCACTTCTGGGATCCTGCGGTGAATGCTGAATTCATGCAGAGTCTGCGAATCGATCTCTCCGACCTAGGAGGAACAGGAGAGGTGCACATTTGGGTGCTCTCTGAATAACCCTGCATGTGTGGGGCACCTAGCTCTATTGCCTGAGGTCCCTTGGCATTCGATCGTTACAGGGTCAGATACTCAGTTCTAAGAGTGTCAGAGGTGGAGTGATAGATGCTGATGCTCTTGTATTGGTGCTGAAGGTATACCGGAGACGGGACCCGTCTTCACACAGAGCTGTCTGAGCATTATGGTGGGCGTTAAAGCGGAAGTAACAGGTGGCTCCTCCCATACTATAGTGTGACACTGCTTTCTCATTGGTTCATTAGATACTTAGTAATAAGGCTGCAATGGGAGGGTCACAGTATAGAGAGTAAAGCAAAATACAAAGCCTGCCTCCGGTCATGTGATAAAATTATAATTACAGCCAGTTTGTAGGAATCATTTTTTATGTCACCGTGATCTGATAAATTCAGGATATCAGAAACTCTCTATCCTAAAAAAACGCTCAGTGAAACAAAGAATCCTACCCCACCCCCCTTCCATATCTTTACTAGGCATGGGCGTTCGGTTCGAGAGTTCGCATTGAATATCGCATGTTCGATAGTTCGCGAACATTTCCGCGTGTTCGTCTCGAGTTCACCCACAATGCACCACTATGGACCACAATGCAGTTTTCCACTTCCCTGAAGCTTGTAATTGGCTAGAGCCTCGGACCTGACCACAAGACAGGTGCAAGACTATGCCAATCACGGCTCAGAGTCCTGATTGGGCAAAAGTCCCACAGCAACTATATAAGGCTTTAAACCCAGCCCAGCCAACACATTTTTCTGCAGGAGTGAGAGGAGATTGTTCTGTCAGTGTGTCTTCTCACTGCCAGTGACAGCTATTGGGGGGGGGGGGGGGTCTCACTTGTTGCAGATATCTGGCAATTAGTGGAAAGTGTGTCTTCTCAGTCAGTGACAGCAGCAATTTGGGGGGCTCACTTGTTGCAGATATCTGGGAATTGGTGGTGGAAAGTGTGTCTTCTCAGTCACTGACAGTCAGCTATCAGAGGGTGTCACATACTTCCATAAAATTTCTGTGCATTGTAATCCGTGTCTTCTCAGTCACTGACAGTCAGCTATCAGGGCACTTACTGCCACCAAAGGCAAAATATTTGGGAGCACTGACGCCTGTACCAGATTCATATCATTTTAATATTTGGCCGCAGGGTCCACCCCTGCACTCTTCCACAATACCACAGAGGGGTTACGGTGTGACGGCACTGTTGCCGACACTAAAGGCCCAATTTTAAAGCCCCTATTGTTACTTTCATCCAAAGCCTGCATAAGTTTCACCATAATTTAGCCAAAAAAAATCACTAAACTTGTTCTGTGTGACCTAAAATGTCTCCTCTCTTCATACAGACTGCCGCCCCAAGCAATATGCTATGCAGCTACTAGGTTGCCCTTCATCCAGCGTGCTTTCTGAAAGGACGTTCAGTGCCGCTGGAGGTTTTGTCACAGACAAAAGAGTGCGTCTGTCCACCGACTCTGTAGACCGGCTGACATTTATAAAAATGAATCAGTCCTGGATCAGCAGCTATCAATCCCCTGATGCTGACGTAATGGAATAGATCGGGGATCTCTTCTACATTCACAAAACCTCCACCACTGCACTCTTCCACAATACCACAAAGGGGTTACTGTATAATGGCACTTGCTGCCACCAAAGGCACAATATTTGGGTGCACTGACGCTATTACCAGATTCATATCTTTTTAATATAGGACCGTATGGTCCACCCCTGCACTCTTCCACAATACCACAGAGGGGTTACTGTATGTTGCCACTTGCTGGCCTGCCACCAAAGGCACAATATTTGGGTGATCTGCCACTGACGGCTGTACCAGATTCATATCCTCAGAGGGGTTACTGTGTGACGGCACTGTTGCCGATACTAAAGGCCCAATTTTAAAGCACCTATTGTTACTTTCATCCAAAGCCTGCATAAGTTTCACCAGAATCTAGCCAAAAAAATCACTAAACTTGTTCTGCGTGTCCTAAAATGTCTCCTTTTCATACAGGCTGCCACCCCAAGCAGTTGTTTATGAATAGATCAAAGGAAAAGCATTTACGGTCATTTGAAACGTCATTTTTTTTGTTTTTAAATGTTTCTATACATCCTAGAAATCCACCACTTCACGGGCAGGTTATGGGGACCTCCTAGGCACAATATTTGAAGGAATTTTTCATTTTTATTTTTAACCCTTATTTCATGGAAAACTCACTGTTCCTTTAAAAACGTTTTTTTTAAACTTTTCCTTGTTTCCTGTCCCCCAGGGCACTACCCGGACCCCCATACACCTTTTATGGCAAATATCTTGCATATATGCCCTCTTGGAGGGCACTCTAAAAAACGAATGTTCGAGTCCCATTTTCCTTTGGCTCCAGGTCCCTCCTTGCAGTGTGTATATTTGGCTCATATGTTTCATTAAAGTCTGTCTGTCTGTTCTTCCTCAGTACTGATTGCTGCTTCATTTCTGGGGAATGATATCACCGCTCGTTCATTGTACCGGTCCTTAAGCTTCGGATAAGACCTGGAGAAGGCATGAGAAATTATTGGTGGGGGAGGTGGGATCTCCTGGAAGGGAGCAGCGTTTGTGAGTGTAACAGGTTAGGGTACTGAGATCTGTTACAGTGGGGCCATCAAACTCACAGCCCCCATATGTTCATGCCTTACAATTCCCTGAAGTATTTCAATGCAGTAAATGGCCAGCGAATCATGGGAGTTGTAGTTCAGAATCATCTGGGGGCCAGAGCTTGACAGCCCTTCGTTACAGGATGTTTCCTCAGTAAATTGAGATGTTCATAATAGGGATGAGCGGTTCGGGTTCGGACGGTTCAGGGTTCGACCCAAACTTAGCCTGTTCGAGTAGATCGCGAACACCGAACATTTCCGGGTGTTCGCCGCATGTTCGACCACAATGGAACACAATGCATTTTCCCACTAGCCTGAAGCTCGTAATTGGCTACAGCCTTGCACCTGACCACAGGTCTGGTGCAAGACTGGTTCAACACTATGCCAATCACCGCTCAGAGTCCTGATTGGGAAAATTTTGGCCAATCATGGGCTCACAGAGCTAAGTCCTGCAGCACACTATATAACGTTTCCATGCGCCGATTCTGCACGCATTTCAGAGGAGATTTCAAAAGGAGATGGTTGTGTCTTGTTACTGCCGGTCTGCCACGCTACTGGGGGGGTCTGGGCGGGGGGTCTCATTTCTACCAAATATCAGGGAATTTAGGTGATGTGTGTCTTTTCACTGTGCCAGCAAGTTTTTTTGGGGTTTACAACTTTCTTTAAAACATTTGTGAATTGAGGTGATCTTCTGGGTCTTGTCACTGTGCCAGCAAGTCTTTTTGGGGCTCACTAATTTCTTTAAAACATTTGTGAATTGAGGTGATCTGTGTCTTGTCACACATCCAGTACCACGCTGTATTTTGGGGCTCACTAATTTCTTTAAAACATTTGTGAATTGAGGTGATCTGTGTCTCGTCACCGGCTGCCAGCTATCAGTGTGTCTCACTGAGTTATACCAGAGTTCTTTAAATCTTTATACCAGAGTTGAATCAGAGTTCTGTATATATTAATCTATATATCACTCACCATGTCTGAAAGAACAAAAAGGACAGGCAGACGCTCCCAGACACAGATAAGAGGGCAAGCAGCCCCTGTGTCGGGAGGCTGTGTCTCTGGTCGTGGTGGACGTGGTGCATCCTCTGCAGGGGCACGCTTGTCCTTTCTAACTGGTGCTGGCAGTCTTAAGCAGCAGCAACATACAGAGGACTTGGTGGATTGGCTAACCAGGCCATCCTCATCCTCCGAGTCCTCTGCCATCCAGGCTTATAGTGCTTTACAGTCCACCTCAGCTGCCAAAGCATCTAATGCAGCCTCCATGTCCACAGCTACTCCTGCCGTAGACTCGCTATCACACACGGAGGAGTCAGCTGAATTGTTTGACTACAATGACAGTAACATGCTGCTTGAGGATGCGCAGCAAGTACAGTGCTCTGATTCAATCTCTGAGGTTGAGGAAGGGAGTATAATCAACCTAGAGGAAGGGGGTGCCAGTGATGACACACAAATAACTGGCACTCATGTTGCCCCAGCAGCTGCAGCATACTGCCAAGTTGGCTCCAGTGACGAGGAGATAGGGGGTGAAGATGACATTGATGATGATGAGGTCACTGACTCCACCTGGGTACAGATCGACTGAGGAATCAAGTGAGGAGGAGGGGGAGGAGGAGGCACAGCAAACACGAGGCACAACATCCTCTGTGACCAACCGTAGCACTAGCCAGTCCAAGTCATCAGATGTCAGAGCTGCTCCGGTGCAGAGCGCTGTTGTCTCAAAGAACACATGCAGGAACTCTGCTGTCTGGGAGTTCTTTAAGAAATGTGCAGCAGACCCCACTGTTGCTATTTGTAATCTATGTCAGATGAGGCTGAAGCGTGGGATAAACACCGGACACTTGGGTACCACGTGCTTGAGGTGACATATGAACAAGTGCCACACATCCTGTTGGCGCAAAACTTTGCGTAGGTCCTCCTCCTCCTCATCTGTTTCTATCCACACTGTATGTCCTGCCATGTCATTGCCTACAACCTCCACCGACAGGGATGATGCTACAGTAATGGATGTACCAGGTCCTTCCTCACAATGTGACATCATCCCAGTAGCTGAAGATTTACGCAGTCAGATTACATTGCCGCAGCTGCTGCAGAGAAAGAAAAAATATAGTCCCAACCATCCCCAAGCATAGCGTCTAAATGCCAGCTTAGCAAAATTACTCACATTGCAGCTGCTGCCTTTCCAGCTGGTGGACTCTGCTCCCTTCCGTGAATTTGCTGAATGTGCTGTACCACAGTGGCAGGTTCCAAAACGCCATTACTTTTCTCGCAAGGCCATTCCAGCACTATACCAGCGCGTGGAAGACAATGTTATCCAGTCATTGGGAAAGGCAGTCAGCAGCAAGGTGCATGTGACTTTAGACACGTGGTCCAGCAAGCATGGACAGGGTCGTTTCATTTCCTTCACGGCACACTGGGTAACTCTGATTGCAGCTGGGAGTGATCCAAGATGGGGCTCTGTGCTGGAGCTTGTTCATCCACCACGCCTCCAGAAAGCTGCTTGTATGAGGTCTGTCAAAAAAATTACTAAACTTTTTCTGTGCGTCCTAAAATGTCTTTTCATACAGGCTGCCGCCCCAAGCAGTTGTTTATGGATAGATTAAAGGAAAAGCATTTACCGTCATATGAAACGTCATTTTTCGGTTTTTTAAGTGTTTCTATACATCCTAGAAATCCGCCACTTCACGGGCAGGTTATGTGGACCTCCTAGGCACGATATTTGAAGGAATTTTTGGTTTTTATATTTAACCCTTATTTCATGGAAAACTCACTGTCCCTTCAAAACTTTTTTTTTTACTTTTTGTCCTTGTTTCCTGTCCCCCAGGGCACTACCCGGACCCCCATACACCTTTTATGGCAAAGATCTAGCATATATGCCCTCTTGGAGGGCACTCTAAAAACCGAATTTTCAGCCCCATTGACTTGCATGGAGTTCGGGTTCGGGTTCGGTCCCGAACAAATTGGAAGTTCGGGTTCGGGCTCGAACCGAACTCGGGGAGTGTTCGGCTCATCCCTATTTCATAAGCATTCAGAGCCTGTAATGATTTATCCCTCTTCTTCCCCTCTTCAGGTGCCGCCGCAGTCAGTGTCCTACAGCTCCCTCCATCCCTCATCCTACAGGAGGGACAGACGGCCAACATGTCCTGCACCATAGAGAAGACACAGGGAGTCACAGTGTTACAATATTACTGGTTTATGGATGTAATCAAGGGTAGAACTTCAGCCAAAAACCAATCCAGCCTGTCCATAACCTCCAGAGTGTCTATCACCTCCAGCTCCAGAGTGTCCATCATATCCAGCCCAATCCTTCAGTCCAGTTTTCTCTTCATCTCCTCGCTCACACCCGTGGACACCGGGCTCTATGTGTGTCAGATACGGGCAATGAATAATCATATACAGAATACCTATAATGGGAGCGGCTCACAGCTCTATGTCACAGGTAATGGGGTGTCCTGGGTGGAATGTGATGACAGTAAGATGTGTTTTAGGATTTCTGGTCACATTTATGGACTGTCAAATATTGGTGTAATTATTGTAAATTATGTTAAAGGTCCGGTAAAGTGTGAGCGCTGGGATCCTTCCTGGGTTACGATTCACTGCGCGGAGCTTTACATGTATTTACTGGATCAATGTGGGCCGATACCCCTGATAATGTTGGCAGAGAGATGTCACAGTGTATTATAGGAACACTTTGCCAAAATACCCTCACTATCACACCAATAACAATGTAAATGTATGTTATGTATCGGGGTACCCCCACGCTCGGTACCCTCTGTCCAGGCGCCCTTTACACTGTACAAGAAGGTGCTCATATCCACACAGAATAGACAACACATTCAGGGTTATTCAAAGCGAATCGAAAAGCCACCGCACGGTCGGTAACTTTTTGTTCTCTTCAATTCGGGGAGATTTGGTGATCCGATTTCGGCGACCCTGCAGTGTATTCAGCAAGCACCACACGGCCGACAAAATGCAGGGAAAAGTCACCGCAAATCCGCCGACATCTCATCACAAAACGAGGGCGAATGGACACCGAAACCTGCAAAAACATCTGGATTAACCCGCCGAAACTGCAGTGAATAAATTAGAAAAACAGTTTGCTTGACTGTTTGAAAAGTGAAACGCTGTTTGCAAAGAAATTACTGAGCGAAAATGTATGAAATTCACATATAAAATCCAATGAATGATAATAAAAAGGGCTGTTACAGAAAAAATAACTAAAGTAAAAAAAACCCCCGAAAAATGCTTAAAATATCATAAAAAAATCTATAAATAAAGAGACTCTTTACTGCAGAATTTTATAATGAACGGTTTATTAGATATTGAATTAAAACAGGAATATTTTTAACATTGAAGCCTATGGGATTCACCTGAATAAACCTGTCAAATGAAACCACCGAATGACAGGGCAATTTGACAGCTTTTCACGGCCTTCGCTCTCTGAATAGCCGAAGCAGTGCTTTTCATGGGGATTTCACTGCCCTCGAACAGGCACCGTATGTTCAGGCAATTCGCCAGGATTTGGCGAATTGCCTGCTCTCTGAATAGCCGAATGGCCAGTAAAGGTAACCGAACGCTGATTTTCAGCGTTCTGTTCCCTATCTGGGGGCCATTCGGATCTCTTTTAATAACCATGATAGACTGTGGTGCCTGCCGCTTGCACACCAAAACGCAGACTATTTTATTTACAGGTTTTCAGATAAAGACACATTCAAATGTAAAAACCGCACCCCTACGTTACTCTATACCAGATCCTCCCAAAGCCTTCCCCTCCCCACAGACACACAGACACACCCTGGTCTAACAAAGGAAATGGATAAAGAGCTCTGGTTCAAGCCAGATTTGGGGGAGGGGGTAGAATCATGGCAAATGGTAGCAGATTGCAAGCTCTTGGAGGTGTCCTCTCCTATTGTTCTGTGAGTGCAACTTGCATGCACATGTTATTCTGTCTTATCCATTGCACAGTGCTATGGAACTTGTTAGTGCTTTATAACAACTTGTAACTGTAACATACCGATACACACTTTGACAACAGCACAGCACATCACACAACACTCTACCCTATATACAGAGCAATGAAATGCAAGGGAAAATAAATGCAAATAAACATTGAAGCAGCAGTTTCGTCACACTGTAATCAGCAACATTACAGTGTGTGGCTGTAATGGCAGAGGCTATGACCCCTGTGTAGTGTTGTGTGTATGGAACCCAATGGCAAGCCGAAGAAGGAGACCAGGAGATGTATGATCAGTTGAGCATTTACTGGATGGAACAAAATATAAGTCCAGAACAAAAGATAACGCAAGATTTCTTTGACGAGTAAAGTCCAGAACGAAGGATTGTAGGGGTAAATAACACGAGTTGTAATCTTTGAAATAGAAACATAGAAACATAGAAAAATGTCGGCAGATAAGAACCTTTCGACCCATCTAGTCGCCCAATTACATGGATACTTAACCTGGATTTATCTTTTGTTTAGGATAGTCTTATGCCTATCCCATGCTTGCTTAAATTCAATTACTGTTTTGGCCTCTACCACTTCAACTGGAAGACTGTTCCATGTATCCACCACCCTCTCAGTAAAATAATGCTTCCTGATGTTACTTTTAAACCTTTGCCCCTCTAATCTAAGACTATGTCCTCTTGTTTTGCTATTTTGTTTCCTTTTAAATATACTCCCTTCCTCTACCTTGTGGATTCCCTTTACATATTTAAATGTTTCTATCATATCTCCTCTGTCTCGTCTTTTTTCCAAGCTGTACATGTTAAGATCATTAAGCCTTTCCTGGTAACGTTTCTCCTTCAAGCCGTACACCATTTTAGTAGCCCTTCTCTGAACTCTCTCTAAGATGTCTATATCCTTCTGGAGATACGGTCTCCAGTACTGCACACAGTACTCCAAGTGAGGTCTCACCCGTGCTCTGTACAGTGGCATGAACACTTCCCTTTTCCTACTGCTAATACCTCTCCCTACACAACCAAGCATTCTGCCAGCATTTCCTGCTGCTCTATTACATTGACTACTTACCCTTAGATCCTCTGAAATAATGACCCCTAAATCCCTTTCCTCAGATGTTGAGGTTAGGATTGTATCAAATATTCTATATTCAGCCCTTGGGTTTTTACGTCCCAGGTGCATTATCTTGCACTTATCCACGTTAAAACTCAATTGCCACAGTTCCGACCATTTTTTTAGTTTACCTAAATCATTTGTCATTTGGCTGTTCCCTCCAGGAACGTCAACCCTGTTGCAAATCTTTGTGTCATCAGCAAAAAGACATACTTTTCCATTAATACCTTCTGCAATATCACTAATAAAAATATTAAATAGAATGGGTCCAAGTACTGAGAATTGGATGAATTGGACTTGAAGATAGGATCTGGAACTGGTACCTTGGGTATGGAAGCAAGCCTGGAGATGGAGCTGGTGCCATGGAAGCAAGCCTGGAGATGGAACTGGTGCCGTGGAAGCAAGCCTGGAGATGGAACTGGTGCTGTGGAAGCAAGCCTGGAGATGGAACTGGTGCCGTGGAAGCAAGACTGTAGATGGAGCTGGTACCGTGGAAGAAGGCCTGGAAGCAGAGCTGGTACCATGGAAGCAGGCCTGGAAGCAGAGCTGGTACCGTGGAAGCAGGTCTGGAAGCGGAGCTGGTACCGTGGAAGCAGGTCTGGAAGTGGAGCTGGTACCGTGGAAGCAGGTCTGGAAGCGGAGCTGGTACCGTGGAAGCAGGTCTGGAAGCGGAGCTGGTACCGTGGAAGCAGGTCTGGAAGCGGAGCTGGTACCGTGGAAGCAGGTCTGGAAGCGGAGCTGGTACCGTGGAAGCCGGTCTGGAAGCGGAGCTGGTACTGTGGAAGCAGGTCTGGAATTCGGGATTCTCTTGGAGCAGATACGAAGAGGGACCACTGGATAACGTGGTGGTGAACCACAGTATAACCTGGTTAATGAACTGGGAAAGGCGGCAGATTTAAATAGGGTTCAGAGGATCATAAGAACACCGTTCACCTGGGGCTCGTAGGTGGAGTTGGGATACCTGAGTACTTGATGGGTTAATTGGTGGCATATGGAGGATCTCCAGTGCAGGTGTAATGCAGTACCTTTACTTGACCAGCAGAGGGCCAGAGTACCTAGGTCTTCATGCTCATGCTTTAGGATGGACGATCGCGCATGCGCGCTTAGTTTCTGCTCAGTTGGATCCCGGAGGCGGCGTGGGACACATCCTGGCTCTCCTCCTCCGAGTTGAAGACCGGAACCAGGGGGCGACGCGCCACGAGGGACCTCGGGTGAGTATAAGGTGTCCCAACATGGCAGCCACAGTCCGGCGCGGCATGGGCACGACAGTACCCCCCCCAAGGCGCACCCCCGGGTGCGCTTGATTGATGGCTTGGGAAGGATAACGAATATGAAAGGCACGAACCTTCGCAGGAGCATGG
>RXON01004230.1:0-33137 GCA_009667805.1 Leptobrachium leishanense | reverse complement strand
ACCTCAAGTTTCTTTTAAAAAACAAATCCTAAAATCCACGTGAGCAAAGCCACGGGCAAAAGCTAGTAAACATATAAAAAAAATCCTTTCAAGTGATACAGTTCACTTTTTTTGCCCTGCTGATCGTCTCTGCTCAGTTATTTTTTATATATTTTTATTTTTATTTTTTAGGTTATTTTACTCACCATTTGTCTCTCGCCGCGTGCTACTCCTCCTTTGTCGGCTCGTGGACACCCGCTAGCGGTGCAGAAGGTGGATGTCTTATGGTGACACGCAGGTGCCACCAGGATTCGTACGGGCGTCACCAGAGGCAGAAGAAAGGAAAGAAAATAAAAAAGAGGCAGATGAAAGAAAAGAAAGAGGCAGATAAAAGGAAGAAGGAAAGAAAGAGGTAGAGGAAAGACAGAGGCAGATGAAAAAAAGGTGAAATAAAGAAGCACAGAAGATAGAAAAAAAAGAAAGAAAGCAAAAGGCACAGAGGGTAGAGGAAAGAAAGAGGCACAGACCGGTCTCGGGCCAGACCAGCGGAGGGGTAAGATGGGCACGAACAACCATGTGCAGACCCCGTGCACAGTGTGTTTGTCGTCCCCCTGCAGTGTGTGTGTGTCCCCATGCACAGTGTGTTTGTCGTCCCCTGCAGTGTGTGTGTGTGTCCGTGAACGGTGTTTCCCTCCCCGCATTTCAACAGTTAACAATTTTTTTCTGGGGGTCGCAAGTAGTTGGTCTTGCCTAAGGTGCAAAATAGTCATCTCCGGCCCTGTCTATAACTAAACAATGATCATTTTGTACATCAAGTAACAGAATGAAAATCAGGGGAAAAATACATACAATTGCAAGTGTATCTGCACGAGTTATATTCTGCTAAAAAGCGTTATAACGAGTAACATAGCTTCCTGGGTGAAGACCCAGCCATAGACTGTTCTGTGAGAGTCAAGGACACAGGAAAAGATGTGTTTTTTACAGAGAGGGTCATGAGAGACAAAAAAAACTCAAGGAACAAGCCAAAAGTAATTAACCAGGTGATCGAATATGCAAAAAAGGGCTGAGGGATTAGTAGAAACGACAACAGGGCAAAAGCAAAAGGAAGAGATAGTCGTATAAACCCTGATGAAGAAACCTATTGGCTAGAATACAAGAGGGGCAGACCAAAAACACCACTGGCCGGGGGGTGAGAGTGTTGCAACCTCTGTCCTGTCCTCGACAGACGCTATAGCAACAATGCCCATCACAGCTCATGGTAGAACAGTGCACTGGTGGTAATGCTGCAGCAAACTAATGTAAAACAGGAACCTCTGTCGTCACTAAAAAAATGGGAGACCTTTCAAGTTGCAAAGAGGGCATGTCATTAGGCCCCATTCACACCTGGGCATTTTACAGCGCGTTCCTGTGCGCTGTAAAACGCCTAAACACGGAAAACCCATGATTTCCTATGAGGCCCGTTCACATCTGGGTGTTATACAGCGTGTAGGAACACGCTGTAAAACGTCCTACGCCCAAAGAAGTACAGGAGCATCTTTGTTGCGTATTTCAGCGCGTTCACATCCATAGACTGCAGCGTGAACGCTCTGCAATGTGCGTTCGCGCGTTTTTTAATTTTCCGCGATACGCGCGTCAAAAAACGTGCAGGTGTGAACCCAGCCTTAGTGTCCATAATAAAAACTGCCCATTAGGTCAGAGCTCAGGAAAAGAAACATTCACATTGCAAGTGCACTGTGTAATACACATCATTTAAATAAAAGTGAAATGTCACCTTGCTGGAGAATAGCTCTATACTCATGAACGCCATATAATGTAGCGTTACTTAAACAAAATTATATTTTTAATCATGCAGCAAACTAAACAGAACTAGCTGCTAATTCAAAATGAAAAGATGTCTACACATTGTTGCATTGCATAAGATATTTCACAGCTTACACAAGTGAATTACAGTGAATAATTAGACGAACACCTCGGATAATAAAACTATAGAACGGCACGACATCCAGAGCAGCCTAATGGGCAATTATCACTTTAAATGATGTCCTATGATGATTTGAAAAATAAACTTAAGCAAACGCTTTTACTAAATGAGAATCTTCTGTTAGACAATGACTGCACCAAATCAATGAAATATTACGGCTTGCATGACCCAATGTCCCTTACCATCTGCTTCTTCCAGGCATCACGCCATCTGATCAGCGTCTTTAGTTTTGGAAGTTTCTTGAACATTGTCATCTTATTTAAATATATTTTATGCCTATTGCTATAAATATTTTTTTTTTTTACCCGGTTAAGTAATCCAAGTGCCAGATGATTTTCAGGAGACCTTAGTCTATTTTGGCTTTCAATATCTACATGAGTGAAGTGTTTTCCCAAGTTAATTGCATTCTGGAAGTCAAGGAGGTATTGGAGCCTTTTCATTATCAACAGCGTTTTTTTTACATTCGGAGTGTTCAAAATTACATAAATATCCATAATTCAATTCTATCCCATGTGCTTCCCAACTGATTTTCACCTGATGGAAAACAAATCTGGGCAGTGGCTGTAAATTGTGCTTTCCCGCTGCATTGAGTGGAGTTATATAGGATGGGACTCGGAATAGAGGACTTCTGAGATGCTTAGAATGCACACCCAGAGCTGGCTGGTTTAAGACTTGCAACTGTATTTAGTGAAAGTGAGATTTCTGCCAATACACAGTCGTAATACAGGTTGAGCACCCCTTATCCAGAATGCTCAGGACCACGAGCATTCCGACTTTCAGAATCCGAAAGAATCCAGAGTCGGAGGGGAGGGAGATGCCTCAAGGTAGACACAAAACTCTTCCTGCTACAGCACCACAGTGTACACGTGCTGGAAGAGGCTGCCCATGCCTTTTCGAGGGGCAATTGTACAGGGCCAGAATGCAGCGTTAATAGGTTAACATGAAATGGACAGTCTATGCCGAGTTTGAGTCTTGACTGGTATAGCAGGGTTGACATTATGATTAGCCCCTTACTGTCGGGCCGTTGAGCCCGGCAGCGAGGTGTTAAAGGAATGTGCCCAACTGATGCAGCAGGCTCCTCCCCTGGCCTGCCTATGCAGCTTATGCGCAATGCGTGTCATTGGCTGCCGGGGGACAGCCTGAGTATAGGCCATCCACCAGCAGCCAATGGCACGCCAACTGGTGGGCGGGAGCACAGAAGCCCATTGAAGTCAGCAGGGCATGCTATGCTCAAGACCCACCCACCAAGTGGGCGAAATAGTATGCCCCATGGTGGTAATAAGTTAACAAGTAGAGCGTCTCCCGCATACACTATAACAGCTTGGTCTTAATAGGGCCCGAGGTTTGTCGTTGTGTCTGAAGACTTCTTTCACTTTATCAACAGAAGTTCTGCTGAAAATAGATTTTTAAACAAAGAAACATTTTGCTAAATAGACCAAGGCTGTAAAAGAAGTTATGTAAACACACAAAGTAGAACAAAAAAGTAGGTCTCGAGTTTGATATTTGGAAGATAAATTACACTTTATTGAATAAACCCCATAGGTAGCAGCTAATTAAATCAGCTAAAATAATGTGTCACTTTTTCATTCCTTTCCTTCCACTTCTTTCCCTTTCCGTATGTCAACTTCTCTTTTGGGAAATCCATTGATTTTGTTTACAAAACTATAATTAGTTTTTTCTTTATTAAATATCTTTTTAAATTTTATTTTATTACATTCAAATCTAAGTTGCTCATTTCTCAAGGTTCCAGAGAAGATTCCTGCCTTATAAATCATGTTTCCAGCATTAAGAAGAGCATTTAAAAAATCCTTCATTGTCAAACACACTGTATAATAATAAAGAGTGGAAAACTCTCTCTAAAATGCAGAATATAGATATATTTACATCGCTTTTGCAAAACAAACTCCACTGCAATGTGAATACATGGTAATAGATTTTTCAAAGGCATGCAATGCTAATAAAATTATGCCATGTTCCTGCTCATAAATCATTCTTTTGCGGGATGCTGTCACAAATAATCTTCATAACCCAGGTCGAAGTAATGCTCCTGCCGAAAATCTCATTGCGGTTGCTAAGTAACTACCTGGCGATGGATGACATTGTGCGTGTGATGACATTGCACGTGGGCACTTAATTCACAATTACTTTATCCAAGCAATGAGGTGACTGGAATTAAAAACCGCATTTCAGAGAAGGTTCTAGAATTCTAACTCGACTGTTAAACCAAAAGAATTAACATAAACAAACGCAGAATGATTAGGGCTTGGTGATGGCGTTCATGGAAATATTGCCTGTTGACTAGACCAGCCAATCCTGAATTAATTTAGTCGCCTCTCCTCATTCCTTACCTGTGGTTGGGTAAATAATGAAATAAGGTTGGAGTTTTAGACAGATTTCATTGGAGACTGGTATTCCATATCAGGAACCAGTAAAACCTACCCGTCCTGCTAGCTTCACATCACTCTGCTTCCCTAAACATTCGCCATTGCGAACCAAGTCCTCCCTTGGTTCGTCTTCCAGTAGCAGTGTAGCTCCACATAATGCAGCTGAGCCCCACGCCATTCCTTCCTCCACCAGCAGCCACTTTGATGCTGAACACTTGGTACAGACATCCATTTATACTACCCCAGGGCCTCGCGACACTACTGATGCTGAAGCACTGGCATCATTTCAGAACCCCGAAGCCTGCTTTTTCTGGGCACGAGAGTGGCAGAGTAGGCAGTATCGATTATCCCTTTTTAGCCTGTACCCGAGAGAGAATCATTGTGATGATATTTCTTGACCCAGTAGCACGTTCTATTATTGGTATAATGAGAATAAGTGCAGATGACATTTTTCTCCTCGTTATGTTTTATACATGTTGCTGGGCTGGATACAATTGGTGGTTGCAGCCGCCCCATCGGGGAATAGGCGCGACCTCACCCCTCCTGTCCTATGCACGTTCTGTTATTGTTTGTTCTATTTATTTGTATCAACTCAAATTTATCCTGACTATCCTCCATCTGTGTTCCTGTGTACCAACTGGGGTTGGTCTTGGCTACTCCTGGGCACATGCATTACCTGCATTAGGGTCCCTAGCCTGCATTTTCCAGCCACATGAAGGAGTGTTGTAGTGTGTCTGTGGGATTCTATATTTTCTGGAGTTTCTGAGCATTCACATGCTTTAAGCTCATCTATTACAAGGACTGGTTCCCAGGTTTGGCCCTGTACTCTTTTTTTCAACAATCGCAAAGCTCAGCCACTTTAAGGACTAGTGCTGTACCTGGATTAAGGGTTTTTTTGCACTGCGTGTTGGGGTCAATCGCTATCCTTTACAGAACCTACACCATTGCCCCTAGGGGTCAGGTCAGGCAGGGATGAAGTTCTTCCACTATTTATGCAAGGAGAGCGCAGTCCCCTTTTGATCCGCACCCTGTAAAGCTCTTTGTCAGTATTCCAGGTCAGTTGGTAGTAATTGCAGTAACACTCACCTATTTGGCAGGTTTACCATAGGTTTGCTTGAATATTGAGTAATTCCACATTGGTCATTATTTTTGCAACTAGGGAAAAGACTGAGAACAAATGAGATGAGAAAAAACCTGATTCAAAGAGACTTGGGAGGGCAAAATTTACAACCAGACAAATCTGAACACCTGCATTTACACTCACCTACCAGATCCCCCCAAATGTCAAATGTCAACTGTTCTGCTGTGTTAATCCAACATAACTGAAAGGACACCAAGGTCAAATTGTCCCTTGGAGTTCTTCTGACAGAGCTTCATGTTGCGCGTGATGACACTATAAAATATTTCACAAAATTGTCTGTGTTAACACTCAATGGATGTCACAGTCCTGGCAGAGGGGAATAGGGTATGAGCCCGATAAGCGGAGATAAACAAGCTGAGCCACGTACCTGAAGTAAAAAGGGGGTTTATTGTAGGAGTACAGCAATATGGACAGGGCAGGAATGGAGATGACTGAGGAAGCAGTGCAGGGAGGAACCAGACACAGGGATACAATGAGGGAAAACACAGCAGGAGACTTACATACAACACGAGCCAGAAAACAGAGGGCACGGGAGGCTTGGTAGCAGTGGGCACTGGATGCTTGGCAGCAGCAGGCATGGGATGCTTGGCAGCAGCGGGTACTGGATGCTTGGCAGCAGGCACTGGATGTTTGGTAGCAGGCACTGGATGTTTGGTAGCAGCAGGCAGTATACGTAGTCATATAGTCCATGCAATAGGTTGTGGCAGGCAGGCGGCTGGCAAAAGTCCAAAGCAAGAAATTGGTACACGGGGAATCAATATATCAGCAGAGGAGGGGAGCAGATCTAGGAGAAGGCTACCAGGACATAAGTGGGACAATGCAGCACTGGATCATGGGTGCTCAACACTTATAAAGGGAACCACAGGCCTATTATTGGCAGCACCTGAAGTAAACAAAGTCTGAGGGAAAGTAGAAGGTGGCGTAGCAAGAAGGATGCTGTATAGGTCCAGTCAGGAGGGTGCAGTACCACCTTTGGCCTTCTTGCCACGGCGGTGGCGGCGTGAACCATGACAATGGAGTCCTATAAACCCTGGAATCTATAACGCAAGTGGATTGTCACCTCTTGCAGCTTTAGTGCTTGGCATATGCCTTGCGCATCGACTAGAATATCAGTGGTAACCTGCTAGCAGTTAGGGGCTACCAGGAGCATAACTATGCAAGCTTTAGTTCACACATTGCCTTTTAATGTGGCTTCTACGGTTTCACACTTCAGTCATATTTTCCTTTTTACATACTATAAATATGGTAATTATGATTATCTGAATGGTTACCTAAAGAGTTTCACATTTTTATGTCTTGCTGTTTGTCTTATTTTTGCAGAATGTGGCCCTTTGGTAATTAGTATTAGTATATAACTAAAATTAGCAGAAGACAATTCAGAGTCAATTGGGCACTTTAATTCATTCGTCGGCCAAAAGGGTGTCCTGTCTTCATTTTCAGATTCTCCAGCTATGGTGCTGCTGGTGGTGGGGTGTTACATTTATTCCTTTCGTCTTCGTTTCTAAAAGTAGTTAGAGATAAAGTGGGAGGAAGGAGATTGCAGACCTGTGGTTTTACGAGTGGAGATGGGGATGGGTCATTTATACACTTGGGTAATGAGCGATCCAGGGGAGCACATTAGAAAGCCAGGATTAGCATATTAGTTTTTAGATTGGCCTTTGAGTATTAGGGATTCTAATAATAACAATCACTGGATTCACACCTAATAATTCTTACCATCAACACTCAGTTACTGTTGAGTCTTGGGTTAATTTTATATTTCTGGATGAGGAAAAAACTGTCTCAGGCACTGGCACACTTGCTTCTAGAATCTTTATTTTGTTGTGC
Organism: Leptobrachium leishanense; assembly: GCA_009667805.1. Classification (NCBI taxonomy): domain Eukaryota; kingdom Metazoa; phylum Chordata; class Amphibia; order Anura; family Megophryidae; genus Leptobrachium; species Leptobrachium leishanense. The sequence continues at coordinate 25,825 of RXON01004230.1, read as the reverse complement.
ATTTTGTTTTTTGTTCTAGCTTTTATGCCTTTTTAGTGTTTGTCATTGTCTCTGTATGTCTTTGGGTCCGTCAAGGCCATTGCCTATGTCTGTGTGTGCCTGTCATGCCCATTGGACCTCCCTTATTTTTTGACATTTTGTGGTTACCGAATGCAGTCTGCACTAACTCATCCTCAGCAAGCTTGTGGTTATGGCAAATGGGTTGGTTGTCCGCTTCAAGTGACAGTGATGTGTTACTCGTGATGCAGTCTCATGATGCTGCCCGTGCCAAGCCACATGCTTGACTTGAGTGAGACATTATTACTGACGATAAGTACACAGTCGCCGAAGTGATACTTGAGTGCAACAAGTGACACTGGAAGACATAGAGAAGACGTAAGCACTGACAAAGGTGTCACCCCCGAATACTCAGGGCAACCTTGGAGTGGTTTCCTCCTTGCCTGGGAAGTATTTCCTATTAAACCCAGAACACTGTTGACTAAGTGCTAGGATTTTCTGTAGCTCTGTCTCTAGTCTCCCATTGCTTCATTGTTACCATGTTCCTGCTCCATTCCTACCGTGCCTTGCCCCTTCCACTCTCTGCATTTGGAATGCTGTATATATGACCTATGACTTTTTTCCTTGAACATGATTCTGCTTTGCAGGTCCTGACCTATTGGCTTTGGACTGTCTACAATCTACCCGTGTTTCTGGTACTCCTGATACCCAGTACGACCTGATAATTCACAGTACCTGTTCTCAGTACATCAACATTCCTGCTTTTCTTGTGTATCCCGTATAGACTGGTGTATCCTGATTCAGTCTGTCTTGCATATTTCGTATCCAGCTCCAGGCTTCCAGTTCTTGCTCTGGTCCCCTGTTGCGACCCCCAACCCACTTAATCCTTGTGTTATATACCCACTTGTAACAAGACCTGTACCTAACATTGGGATTCTGCAGTGGTGACATATTTCCATGGGTTGTGCTTGCATTCTGCATATTGGGTTCTAGTTCACCTAACCATGAGTAGTGAGAATGTGTCTTTGCCAGTTTGGCAGTCAGTGTCTGTGTGTTTGCTGGTGTCTAATGGATTAGAATATTAATTTGTTCATAGATTTTACAATTTTAATTGGTTTAGTGCTGTTTTTTATAATAATTATTCTTATATATTATACTTTTTAATTATCAAGCTTTCTCGTCTCTTTGGAGTTAATAGAACGAGATGTATTGGGTTTTTTGGTGACGGGATGTGGTCAAGTAGAGGCGGGTGGCCAATACAGAGGTTTTGAAAAGATATTTTATGTAAAGCACCTGCAAATCTAAAGGCAGCCTTGGGTTGCGGTTTGTATGTAAACAATATGTACATATATTCTTTGTTTTGTCCTTGGAATTGTTTTTCAAGACCATGGAAGAAGAAATGCATTGATTGTACCTAAAATATTCAGCACAAGAAAAACGACTTGCCTTAAGTTCAAGATTAACTTTATCGCCTTAGCGTGAGACTTTAATCTTTCCAAAAGGCGCTGGGATTTACAAACATTAACTGAGTGTTGTATAAAATTGCTGAGGCTTATTTCAGCCTAAATTTCAATTGATAAGAAATAGGAAAAACATAGGGTCCTATTACATTCTTCAAGCAATTTCGCTCACGCAGCGCATTTTTTTTTTGCGCACAGCAAAATGCGTTATCGCGTGAAAATTAACAGTGGTATTACAATCCGAACGCATTTTTTCATCCGTCAAAAAATAACATTCGTAAACCCGACACACAAAACAAAGAGAAATATGCGCGAAACGAATAGAAATACGCGCGCAGTAACAAAGCGCACGTAAATCAGTGTGCGGACTGTTTTTTTCGCGGGACTCAGCCAATCAGACTTAAGAACCTTAAATGACATCAATTTACCTTAATTGACCTTAATTGACTCACTTACGTTTTTGCGCCTGTCAAAGTAAGTCTGAGTATACATGCTGCAGCAATGATAAAAACACGCACAAATTCAAAATTTTATTGTTTGGGTATGTGTAGAATGTTTAACTATACGATGCTGTATTTCTTTTTTGGGCTGGTGTATTTCGTTTTGACCAGGACGTTAGGATTCGACATTAACACCATCTTTTCAAAAACGTTAAAATTATGCGCAAACGTCGTTCGTACGACTTTGCGCATCGATTGTAATACCATCCGCGTACCAGTGCACGAACGCATTTGCGCTCACAATGTTAAGTATAGGACGCGCAAAGTATCGTAAGCTCGTGCAGCGTTCAAGCAGGTTCACCCGTGGTAGACGAAAACGCGCATTCGTTTCGCAAACATTGTAATACGACGTTCTGCGCAAATGGTTTTTCTCCTCGCGTTAATGCGTTTTTGCACACGCGTTATTTTTTGTGCGAACAATGTAATAGGGCCCATAATATATTGTGAAAAAGAATTTAGTCAAATATACAATTTTTCTGCAATGAAAAAAAAAATGTCAAAACATTTACATCTTGTGTCCTGCTACATATTAAGTGCCGATAAAATAGATATAGATATATATCTCCAATTCAATATTGGACCCAGACACGCCAAAAGCGATAAATATACCTGAGTGCAAATGCCTTAAAGCGAAGATATAGCAAACAGAAATTCAGGCAGCACATCAGGATTTCAATAAAACAGAAAAATTTATTGGTACAGATTAAAATACCTGTCCATTGACCGACGTTTTGGCCCAAACGGGCCTTTATCAAGGAATACAGGCATAAGACATAACAGACATTTATAGTGTACAATATCAGAGCTCACTCAATACCGGCGGAGATCCAAATGGACGCCAGAACACATGGAGACGGCGTCTAAGACGTAAGCACATATTGGACCTGCCAACACAGGTAACCATGGGGACGTGAAAATAAAAACAAAAAGAACCTGGGTGGACCGGAGACGAAGGTGCACAGCGGCAGACATTAGCGCAACAACTTAACTCCGCAGAAGTTCGGAGTGGGCAGCGAGAAGGCAAAACAAAACATAAACATAAAGCAACAGAACAAAAACCCTCTAGAAGAATAAGGATTATAAAGTGTGGCAATATGTAAATACATAGCAGGCTCTTAGCCGAAATAGGCAACAAAATGTCATGATGGCATAACCACGATGTAACACAATGATAAATACAGCTCAATATCTAATTGACCAAATCATGGCATATACATAGCAAAAACAGAGGGAGGAGGGGGGAAGGGGGGAAATAAAGGGACTATGTAGGTGAAGAGGACTAGCAAACAACACCCACCTAGAGGCATAGGCGTGCGCAGCCTATTACATTAGGGTGTGCACCCAAAAGGTCAAACACAAACACACACACATATATATAATAATATATTCCACAAGTTTCAGCACCACGCCGCTCACAAGTATCCTTTGACTCTTTTTTCCTCAGTGCTGTTTATCCAAGTGTGAGCATATGTACTATAACGGAGACAGAATACACCCGAGGACTTCATTAAAAGTTTCCTTTATTGCACCAACATTAAAAAAACAACGTTTCGGCTCCAGCGAGAGCCCTTATCAAAGTTGATAAAGGCTCACACTGGAGCCAAAATGGATGTGTGTATATGTGTGTGTGTGTATGTGTATATATATAACAAACAAGGAAGAGAGCACTTCAGACAACACACTCAAAAAAACAGCCAACATCAGCAGCTTTATACATTTGAACATTTTACCAGATTTTAACCCTTCAAAGCTTCCAACATTTCTTTCCCCCTACAGACTTACCACAGTTCTTAACCCATTTGAGGTATTTTACAAGGTTCTTAAACCTAAGCTCTGTTAAAAATAGTGGAAATTTAGTTCACAATGAATGGCCATAAATTGTTCCAAAATGGTGGCCCCCACTGGAAATAGGCAGCGATCTGGCGCCGATTGGTGCCGGATAGCGGCCTGCCACCTAGGGGTTAAAGAAATACATCGCTGGAAAGGTCAGACTGTGACCATTCCAGTGCTGCCTTTCTTGACTTGCTAGCCCCCGACGATGAGGAGGTAGAGGGACCAAAGAGGACGCCCTCTCCCCTTCAGGCACTCCCCCTGTTCTGGCAGGGGGAGGCCTGAAACTGATGTCATCACGCCGGGCACGATGACACCAGTGCACCGGGACGGATATGCAACGCAGATCTGACTTGAAGGAAGTCAGTCTGCGTTGGACACCAGAGTGGGAGGTGAGTATGGGCAGGAGGAAGGAAAAAAACGCACAGGACGTGCCATGCCGTCCTGCGGCTTTAAAGCCCACTTGCTGCAGGACGGCATGGCACGTTCTGCATTGTCAAGGGGTTAATGCAATTACTTCAAGCAAAGACATAAACAAGAGCATGTATTTTTAGAAGTGTTTAATAAATGTGTTTTAGAAGGTTGTTTTGTTTGTAATGTCCAAGTAATCTAGTTACAACTTATGTAGGCGTAAGTGGTAGTGTCCATTAAGGGGAAAAGGGATGTCCCTTTAAGGAAGGGATGAAATTTAAGTAGTGTGGCCATTTAACCTCTTGCTGCCCAGCAACATTATTTAGTATCCTACCTGTTCCGGTTTACGGAGGGCAGACAACATATACTGTGATTGTTGATTCAGAGAGTGATACTGGCCCTTTGAGTGCACGATGATGGGGCAAGGCCGGACTGGGACAAAAAAAATAGGCACAGGTATATACGCACAGCAACCTGTTTTAAGACAAATACATACATTTACACACACAGCCATACATTTACATATAGATTGTGACGGAACCGCACTCTTCCGCCTGTCCTGACTCTCCAGACACCCCTTCGTTGCGGTCAGCCCGGCTACTGGGAGCGCTGTCCTCAGCGCCTCGAGCAGCTTCACCCGCCTGCTTCTGTTTCTCTGCCCTGGAGCCGTTCGGAATTTCCAGAAGGCCGCTCTGTGCCTTCTGAGGTTGAGTGTGTAGTGTAGCGTAGTTGAAGGAGACACCAGACGCGGCTGTATGTTCCAACAGGATTCTCTCTCTCTCTCTCTGAGCTTTAATGAACAAAAACGCCACTACTTATGCTGAGATCCAACAGCCATAATTTGCATAAATGACGCACACATTGTCCTACTAAAATGCTAATTACATTATGTCAGATATTTACAATAAAAATCCTCTTTCTTCATTTCACACATCATTTACATAATCTATTGTAAAGGAAATCAGTTAGGTTTTGGCTGAGACAATGGTGACTCCCAACCTCTGAGACATGTAAACAGATAGCAGATGAACAAAGAGAAAACCCTTTTGCCTAATCACAAATTACTCAAACCTATTTTACAATCTATACGAAAGAAAGCATTTGAACTTGCTGCAGGTAGTATCTTTAGGTAAAAATTTGTTTTTCTATTAAAGAAATATAAGTATATTTAAAACTAAAGCTACGCCATTTACACTAAACTTAATTTAAACTAAAACCAAACAATGTAAAATATATTTAAAATAACACAATATAAATGAACATAAAGTCTCTTGGGGTTTGAAGCGTGGAGCGCCACGTCAACTCCATGACATACATTCATAGCTGTATACCCCCGGTATGTAGCAATAAGGCTCACAGTAATGTGCAGTGTATTAGTGTATCAGAACTCCACAGCGAAAAAACTCACACAACGCGCATTACTGTTTTATTGCTGTGGAGCTCTGTGACACGCTCATACACACCGTACATTGCTGTGACTTTTATTGCTGTGGAGCTCTGTGATACGCTCATACACACACCGCACATTACTGTGGATTCTGTGACACGCTCATACACACCACACATTACTGTGAGTTTTATTACTGTGGATTTTGTGATACCCTCATACACACTGCACATTACTGTGAGTTTTATTACTGTGGATTTTGTGATAACCTCATACACACTGCACAACACTGAGTTTTATTGCTGTGGGGCTCTGTGATACCCTCAAACACACTGCACATTACTGTGAGTTTTATTGCTGTGGAGCTCTATGATACAGTAATGTGCGGTGTGTATGAGTGTATCACAGATCTCCACAGCAATAAAACTCACAGTAATGTGCAGTGTATCACAAAGCTGCACAGCAATAAACCTCACAGTAATGTGCGGTGTGTAAGAGTGTATCACAGAGCTCCACAGCAATAAAACTCACAGTAATGTGCACTGTGTATGAGCGTATCACAGAGCCCCATAGCATGAAAACTCACATTAATTCTGTGCGGCTGAAACCCAGTTTGGACTCGCTGCAGGGACAGGACAAGTGGGAGATTTTTCAGTTAGCAGAAAGATAGCTATTGATGATAAGGGTAGGTAGAGGTAAATACATAGAATAAATACAAATAGTTGCAATAAACACTGGAAATAAAGGGAAAAATAGGATAGGATAAGGATCCCCTTCCCTTCTCTATACTCACCGGAATTATCCCTCCTCCATGCTGACTGCTGACTACCCCAAGCCGCTCTCTCCGTGTCCTAGCGGTAGGCTTTCTTCAGTATTATTTGTCTGCTTTCTTTCTCTGCTTTTTCTTTGTATTTTTCCTTGTCTTCTCTGTAATCTTTCCTTCTCTCGTCATCCTTTCTATTTTTTCTTTCTGCATTCTTTCTTTCTCTGTATTGTTTCTTTTGCTCAGTATTTTATGTCACTCTGAAATCTTTTTTTTGTTTCTGCATCTTTTATTTCTCTCCATATTTCTTTCTCCATGCTACCATTCTTGCTCTTTGCTTCCTTTTATTCTGTTTCTTTCTTTTCATCTGCATCCATTCTTTCATTTGCATTTCTTTATGTATTCTTTATCTCTGCATCCTTTCTTTCTCTCTTTATTCATTCATTCTCTGTATTTCTTCCTCTCTGCTTTCTTTCATTCCAAATTCTTTTTGCGGTTTTCTCTCTGAAGTCCTTCTCTCTCCCTGAATTTTCTTTCTCTGCATCTTTTTTCTACATTATTTTACTCTTTTTGCATTCATTCTCTCTGTATTCTCTCCTCAGAAAGAATACAGAATATAGAAAGAATAGAGTGAGAGAATTCAGAGATAGAAAGAATAGAGAGAGAGAATACAGAGAGATAGAAAGAATAGAGAGAGAGAATACAGAGAGATAGAAAGAATAGAGAGAGAGAATACAGAGAGATAGAAAGAATAGAGAGAGAGAATACAGAGATAGAAAGAATAGAGAGAGAGAATTCAGAGATAGAAAGAATAGAGTGAGAGAGAATACAGAGAGATAGAAAGAATAGAGTGAGAGAGAATACAGAGATAGAAAGAATAGAGAGAGAGAGAGAATACAGAGATAGAAAGAATAGAGTGAGAAGAATAAAAGAGTATAGAGAATAAGGAGAGAATACAGAGATAGAAAGAATAGAGAGAGAATACAGAGATAGAAAGAATAGAGTGAGAGAATATAGAAGAATAGAGTGAGAGAGAATACAGAGATAGAAAAATAGAGAGAGGGAGAATACAGAGAGATAAAAGAATAGAGTGAGAGAGAATACAGAGATAAGAAAGTACAGAGAGAGAGAATAGAGAGAGATACATAGAGAGAGAATAGAAGAATAAGAAGAGAGAATACAGAGATAGAAAGAATAGAGAGAGAATACAGAGATAGAAAGAATAGAGAGAGGGAGAATACAGAGAGATAGAAAGAATAGAGTGAGAGAATACAGAGAGATAGAAAGAATAGAGTGAGAGAATACAGAGATAGAAAGTACAGAGATAGAAAGAATAGAGAGAGAATACAGAGAGATAGAAAGAATAGAGAGAGAATACAGAGATAGAGAGAATAGAGAGAGAATACAGAGATAGAAAGAATAGAGAGAGAATACAGAGATAGAAAGAATAGAGAGAGGGAGAATACAGAGAGATAGAAAGAATAGAGTGAGAGAATACAGAGAGATAGAAAGAATAGTGAGAGAATACAGAGATAGAAAAAGTACAGAGATAGAAAGAATAGGAGAGAAGAATACAGAGAGATAGAAAGAATAGAGAGAGAATACAGAGATAGAGAGAATAGAGAGAGAATACAGAGATAGAAAGAATAGAGAGAGAGAGAATACAGAGATATAGAAAGAATAGAGTGAGAGAATACAGAGAGATAGAAAGAATAGAGTGAGAGAATACAGAGATAGAAAGAATAGAGTGAGAGAATACAGAGATAGAAAGAATAGAGTGAGAGAGAATAAAGAGATAGAAAGTACAGAGATAGAAAGAATAGAGAGAGAGAATACAGAGAGATAGAAAGAATACAGAGATAGAGAGAATAGAGAGAGAATAGAAGAGATAGAAAGAATAGAGTGAGGAGAATAGAGAGAATAGAAAGATAGAGTGAGAGAATACAGAGAGATAGAAAGAATAGAGTGAGAGAGAATACAGAGATAGAAGAATAGAGAGAGAGAATACAAGAGATAGAAAGAATAGAGAGAGAGAATACAGAGATAGAAAGAATAGAGAGAGAGAATACAGAGAGATAGAAAGAATAGAGTGAGAGAATACAGAGAGATAGAAAGAATAGAGTGAGAGAATAACAGAGATAGAAAGTACAGAGATAGAAAGAATAGAGAGAGAGAATACAGAGAGATAGAAAGAATAGAGAGAGAATACAGAGATAGAGAGAGAATAGAGAGAGAATACAGAGATAGAAAGAATAGAGAAGAGAATACAGAGATAGAAAGAATAGAGAGAGGAGAATACAGAGAGATAGAAAGAATAGAGGTGAGAGAATACAGAGAGATAGAAAGAATAGAGTGAGAGAATACAGAGATAGAAAGTACAGAGATAGAAAGAATAGAGAGAGATACAGAGAGATAGAAAGAATAGAGAGAGAATACAGAGATAGAGAGAGAATAGAGAGAGAATACAGAGATAGAAAGAATAGAGAGAGAGAGAATACAGAGATATAGAAAGAATAGAGTGAGAGAATACAGAGAGATAGAAAGAATAGAGTGAGAGAATACAGAGATAGAAAGAATAGAGTGAGAGAATACAGAGATAGAAAGAATAGAGTGAGAGAGAATAAAGAGATAGAAAGTACAGAGATAGAAAGAATAGAGAGAGAGAATACAGAGAGATAGAAAGAATACAGAGATAGAGAGAATAGAGAGAGAATAGAGAGATAGAAAGAATAGAGTGAGAGAATAGAGAGATAGAAAGAATAGAGTGAGAGAATACAGAGAGATAGAAAGAATAGAGTGAGAGAGAATACAGAGATAGAAAGAATAGAGAGAGAGAATACAGAGATAGAAAGAATAGAGAGAGAGAATACAGAGATAGAAAGAATAGAGAGAGAGAATACAGAGATAGAAAGAATAGAGAGAGAAACAGAGAGATAGAAAGAATAGTGTGAGAGAGAATACAGAGATAGAAAGAATAGAGAAGAGAGAATACAGAGAGATAGAAAGAATAGAGTGAGAGAATACAGAGATAGAAAGAATAGAGTGAGAGAATACAGAGATAGAAAGAATAGAGTGAGAGAGATAAAGAGATAGAAAGTACAGAGATAGAAAGAATAGAGAGAGAGAATACAGAGAGATAGAAAGAATACAGAGATAGAGAGAATAGAGAGCGAATACAGAGATAGAAAGAATAGAGAGAGAATACAGAGATAGAAAGAATAGAGATAGAAAGAATAGAGTGAGAGAATAGAGAGATAGAAAGAATAGAGTGAGAGAATACAGAGAGATAGAAGGAATAGAGTGAGAGAATACAGAGATAGAAAGAATAGAGTGAGAGAGAATACAGAGATAGAAAGAATAGAGAGAGAGAATACAGAGATAGAAAGAATAGAGAGAGAGAATACAGAGATAGAAAGAATAGAGAGAGAGAATACAGAGATAGAAAGAATAGAGAGAGAATACAGAGATAGAAAGAAAGAGAAGGAAAATAAAGAGAAAAAAATAGAGAGAGAATACAGAGATATAAAGAATAGAGAGAGAGAATACAGAGATAGAAAGAATAGAGAGAGAGAATACAGAGAGATAGAAAGAATAGAGTGAGAGAATACAGAGATATAAAGAATAGAGTGAGAGGATAGAGAGAATAAAGAGATAGAAAGTACAGAGATAGAAAGAATAGAGAGAGACAGAATACAGAGAGATAGAAAGAATACAGAGATAGAAAGAATAGAGTGAGAGAATAGAGAGAAAGAAAGAATAGAGTGAGAGAATAGAGAGATAGAAAGAATAGAGAGAGAATACAGAGATAGAAAGAATAGAGAGAGAGAATACAGAGAAAGAATAGAGAGAGAATACAGAGATATAAAGAATAGAGAGAGAGAATACAGAGATAGAAAGAATAGAGAGAGAGAATACAGAGAGATAGAAAGAATAGAGTGAGAGAATACAGAGATAGAAAGAATAGAGTGAGAGAATACAGAGATAGAGAGAATAAAGAGATAGAAAGTACAGAGATAGAAAGAATAGAGAGAGACAGAATACAGAGAGATAGAAAGAATACAGAGATAGAAAGAATAGAGTGAGAGAATAGAGAGATAGAAAGAATAGAGTGAGAGAATAGAGAGATAGAAAGAATAGAGTGAGAGAGAATACAGAGATAGAAAGAATAGAGAGAGAGAATACAGAGATAGAAAGAAGAGAGAGAGAATACAGAGAGATAGAAAGAATAGAGTGAGAGAGAATACAGAGAGATAGAAAGAATAGAGTGAGAGAATACAGATAGAAAGAATAGAGTGAGAGAGAATAGAGATAGAAAGAATAGAGAGAGAGAATACAGAGATAGAAAGAATAGAGAGAGAGAATACAGAGATAGAAAGAATAGAGAGAGAGAATACAGAGATAGAAAGAATAGAGAGATAGAAAGAATAGAGTGAGAGAGAATACAGAGAGATAGAAAGAATAGAGTGAGAGAATACAGAGATAGAAAGAATAGAGTGAGAGAATACAGAGAGATAGAAAGAATAGAGTGAGAGAGAATACAGAGATAGAAAGAATAGAGTGAGAGAATACAGAGAGATAGAAAGAATAGAGTGAGAGAATACAGAGAGATAGAAAGAATAGAGTGAGAGAATACAGAGAGATAGAAAGAATAGAGTGAGAGAATACAGAGAGATAGAAAGAATAGAGTGAGAGAGAATACAGAGAGATAGAAGGAATAGAGTGAGAGAATACAGAGAGATAGAAAGAATAGAGTGAGAGAATACAGAGAGATAGAAAGAATAGAGTGAGAGAATACAGAGAGATAGAAAGAATAGAGTGAGAGAGAATACAGAGAGATAGAAGGAATAGAGTGAGAGAATACAGAGATAGAAAGAATACAATCTCTGTATTCTCTCTCTCTCTCTGTTTACTCTCTTTCCCCCTGCTGCCAGTGATCTGAGGGTCTTAGCTGTTGGTGCTGGGGAGCAGCCAGAATGCCACTGCCTGGTGCATCTGAGCTCCCTGGAGCAGCCAGGGTTAACTATTTTACTGGCAGTGGCATAATTAAAAAACAAATAGGTGCATCATACCCTCAGTGACACAGGGCATCATTCACCTGCCGACCCTGTGAAGTAGATCCTGCTGCTTCCTGCCCCACTGCATTACTATCTCCTCGCTGTAGTATTTTCCCCCAGTAACGGATGAGCATACAGGAAGATGGGAAATAGCAAGCATTTCAGGAAGTACCCGTGGGCCACTACTGCCTGTCACTGGGGATTCAAAAGACCCTAAGAGTTCTCCCCATAGCAGCTGCCAAGCTTGCCCCTGCATCTCACTGGGGATTTCAAAAGACACACAAGCACAAGCAGGGGTGTGTCTGCTGCTGCTCCAGCAGCGTTATGGAGTCCTTCAGAGCAGAGGATATGGATGAACGCTGGAGCTGCAAGTTCGGCCGGCGGCATTCACGGCAAAAACAAAAAACTGTCTGATTAGGGTGTGCCCAGGCACACCCGGCACACCCCGTGTGCACGCCTATGCCTAGAGGTTAAAAACGAGGTGTAGGAAATATATTCATTAAGACCTCAGAGACAGCGTATCCAGAGTCTTAATCCAGAACGTCTCACGCTGCAGCAGCACACGTGAGCGATCTCCCCCTCTGGGGAGGGGGGGCACATGGTCAATGGCGACCACCCGTAGTCTGGTAAGTTGAGGTTTGCTAGCCAGAAAATGTCTGGCAACTGGTTGATCTGAGTGATTATTACGAAAAGCAACCGTAATGTTGGAGCGATGACAACGAATCCTGTCCCGTAAAGGTCTATCAGTCTGTTCATACATTTTACAATTTTAATTGGTTTAGTGCTGTTTTATCTAATAATTATTCTTATATATTATACTTTTATATTATCAAGCTTTCTCGACTCTTTGGAGTTAATAGAACGAGATGTATTGGGTTGGCTGTTTCTGTTGCCCAAACTGTGTTACCTGTAGTCATATGACTACTACAGGTTCGTTTCCTCATCCACACTCTGGTAAGAGGTTTAATATTCGCCAGCATATTACATGCACCGCTGAATATGTGGTTTATTTATTAACCTGTCCATGCGGTCTTGCCTATGTTGGCAAGACTGATAGACCTTTACGGGACAGGATTCGTTGTCATCGCTCCAACATTACGGTTGCTTTTCGTAATAATCACTCAGATCAACCAGTTGCCAGACATTTTCTGGCTAGCAAACCTCAACTTACCAGACTACGGGTGGTCGCCATTGACCATGTGCCCCCCCCTCCCCAGAGGGGGAGATCGCTCACGTGTGCTGCTGCAGCGTGAGACTTTCTGGATTAAGACTCTGGATACGCTGTCTCTGAGGACTTAATGAATATATTTCCTACACCTCGTTTTTAACCTCTAGGTAATGGTGTTGTTTGCTAGTCCTCTTCACCTACATAGTCCCTTTATTTCCCCCTTCCCCCCCTCCTCCCTTCTTTTTTTTGCTATGTATATGCCATGATTTGGTCAATTAGATATTGAGCTGTATTTATCATTGTGTTACATCGTGGCTTATGCCATCATGACATTTTGTTGCCTATTTCGGCTAAGAGCCTGCTATGTATTTACATATGGCCACACTTTATTTATAATCCTTATTCTTCTAGAGGGTTTTTGTTCTGTTGCTTTATATGTTATGTTATGTTTTGCCTTCTCGCTGCCCACTCCGAACTTCTGCGGAGTTAAGTTGTTGCGCTAATGTCTGCCGCTGTGCACCTTCGTCTCCGGTCCACCCAGGTTCTTTTTGTTTTTATTTTCACGTCCCCATGGTTACCTGTGTTGGCAGGTCCAATATGTGCTTACGTCTTAGACGCCGTCTCCATGTGTTCTGGCGTCCATTTGGATCTCCGCCGGTATTGGGTGAGCTCTGATATTGTTCACTATAAATGTCTGTGTTATGTTTTATGCCTGTATTCCTTGATAAAGGCCCATTCGGGCCGAAACGTCGGTCAATGGACAGGTATTTTAATCTGTACCAATACATTTTTCTGTTTTATTGAAATCCTGATGTGCAGCCTGAATCTCTGTTTGATTATATATATATATATATACCCAAACAACCGGGTAGAGCACTCACCAAAACTTTAAAGAACTTGCCTGGTGCAAAACAATCCAATAATATATATGGAGATTCACAATGCAGGATGCACTCCAGGACTCATACTGTATATGAAAAAAATTAAAATCTTTATTAAAGCGTTCACATGTTAATCCAACATTTCGGCTCCATCTGAGCCTTTATTAAGGTTTGAAAAGTGTGTGCAAAGGTTTTATTTTACAGCTGTGATTTAGCTTCTACAATAATAGTTTAAACCTGTGGAATTGAAACACAGATAATCAGGTAATTTTGCACGATTTTCAATGCAATTCAGCATTCCGTGAATAGAAGACGCGATAGCCTTCTACTATCTATAGGACAATTTCGGTGTCGCTGAACTATGGCGAATTGCACTGTTTTTAACTCTCAATTTATCAGTATTTGGCGAAATGACAGCTTTGTGAATAGAGGAATTACCCCGAAATTACACTGAATCGTGAAATTTATCCTTCGGTGCAATTCGGGGCCAATTCTGAGGTTAGTGAATAACCCTATAATGTCACTGGTTCTCAAAATAGTAAAAGGATTTAATTATGTGATCATCAGTACAAGAACCCATAATAATCTGAATAGTCTCCTCACTAGACTGGTCTGAATTCATATTTGGAGAAATATCAGCAATTTTGTCAATTCAGAATGATACGCAAGGTGTCCACACTTCTTAAATCCAACTGGGAATGTCTCGAACTGATAGCTCCCCAGCTGATCCTGCACCGAGCCCAGAACTGCCGAAATATAGGTTATAACAGTAAGTAATACATTGGGAATATTCCCAAAATTTTCTTATTGTATAATTAATTAAAAATTAGCTGAATTTGCCGACCCTGCGGTCATTTTAGCATTCACCGCAGGGTCCCTGAAGTGCGCCAAATGGATCTGCTGAACTCCGCCGATAAACCCAACTATAACATACGATAAACCTGCCGAATGTAGCTGCAAACCCACCGAATGCAGCGAACGATTCATAGAACATACCGCCAACTGTCGACGCTCAGCTGCCGAATCCCGCCGAAAAATAGCTGACCAGCCGCCAAACAGGTGTAAAAAAACACGCAAAAACCGCAATTTTTAAAAAGCGTTTTCAAAACAAATAATGCACGGAAATAATGTATAAGGTCCTATGAATAACAATAAAAAAGTCTGTTAACGAATAAAAAAAAAATCGGAATCAAATTTTGCCAATAAAATCCAGAAAAGAATCCTAAAAAATATTCTAAAAAATAAATTAATAAAAAGGCTTTTTGCCGCTAATTAGTAATGACAAGAATAAATAGTTGAATAAAAAATTAATAAAATACAGGGAATTGTTTTTACATGGAAACCTGTGGGATTCACCTGTTTAAACCTGTTGAACGAAAGCACTGAAAATCTGAGCATTGCGACAACTTTTCGCTGCTATTCGTCATTCCCTGAATAGATGAACCATTACTTCTCTATGGGGAATTTCACTGCCACTAAATTGCACTGTATTTTGCTGGCAATTCGCCAAAATTTGGCGAATTGCCAGCTTTGTGGATAGCCAAATAGCCACGAAATTGCATCGTACGGGGAAATTCACCATTCGGTGCAATACGGTGGCCGAATGGTGACCGCTGAATAATCCCTTTAGTGGTGTGATTTTGCATCCTTCAGCACCACTTAAGGGGTTATTCACAGAGCAACGAAATTTCGCCAGCATTTCGGTGCTCTGTTGTTCCCCGCACTTTGGATAATCAAATTTCCTCATCCTGCGGTGAATTCTGCATTCACCGCAGGGTCCCTGGAGTGCAGGGAAAACCCACCGCAAAGCCACTGAAAGAAAAAAAAGAAAAAAGTCACAAAACCGGCGAATCGATAATTTTGGCAGTTTTGCAGCTCTCTTTTTTATAAATAAAATCAAGCAGCAACTATCGGATCTGATCCTGTAAACCTCCGCAAACACACCGCCTGCCGCCACCAACCCGCCAGACGATCGCTGCAAACCTGCCGAAGGGTCACCAAATGCAGCCGACGAGCCGCCGCACACAGTGCTGACCAGCCGCAGAAAAAAGCCAACAAACTGCAGGACAGGTAAAAAAAAACAATACAATTTAAAGTGTCAAAATTGAAACACTGTTTGCAAAAAAGACTACTGAACGAAAATGTCTGGAATTTAAATATAAGGTCATATGAATAATAATAAAAAGGACTGTTGCAGAAATAAGAATAAATGCTTTAAAAAAAAAAAAAAAACTGAAAAAACATTCCTGAAAGGATCCTAAAAAAATTATAAAGAGACTTTTTGCTGCAGATTAAAGAATAAACGGTTTATTAGATACTAGTTGTTAAGCCTGCCCGGAGGGCAGTCTAGTGTTGTTGTCAGCTCAGAATTCATGTCCACATATTTGTTTTTCCAATGTTCTATCCAAGAGTATCTCTATATATAAATGTGTTTGTAACGCGTCTGCGCCATCCCATCCGCAACAGGAGGGCCGAGTGAGCAACTGTGATGGTGCGCACGCAGCTGACAGCGCATTACAAAAGGCATTTATATATTAGAGCAAGATATATTTGCCCCAGCTCACATGGATATATTATCCAAGCTCACATGGATATATTGCCCCAGCTCACATGGATATATTGCCCCAGGCCAGCTCACATGGATATATTGCCCCAGGCCAGCTCACATGGATATATTGCCCCAGGCCAGCTCACATGAATATATTGCCCCAGGCCAGCTCACATGGATATATTGCCCCAGCTCACCTGGATATATTGCCCCAGCTCACCTGGATATATTGCCCCAGCTCACCTGGATATATTGCCCCAGCTCACATGGAAATATTGTCCCAGCTCACATGGAAATATTGCCCCAGCTCACATGGAAATATTGCCCCAGCTCACCTGGATATATTCCCCCAGGCCAGCTCACATGGATATATTGCCCCAGGTCAGCTCACATGTATATATTGCCCCAGCTCAGCTCACATGTATATATTGCCCCAGCTCACATGGATATATTGCCTCAGCTCACATGGATATATTGCCCCAGCTCACCTTGATATATTGCCCCAGGCCAGCTCACCTGGATATATCGCCCCAGGCCAGCTCACCTGGATATATTGCCTCAGCTCACCTGGATATATTGCCCCAGCTCACATGGAATATTGCCCCAGCTCACATGGAAATATTGCCCCAGCTCACATGGAAATATTGCCCCAGCTCACCTGGATATTTTGCCCCAGCTCGCACATAGATATATTGCCCAAGATCACATGGATATATTGCCCCAGCTCACATGGATATATTGCCCCAGCTCACCTGGATATATTGCCGCAGCTCACCTGGATATATTGCCCCAGTTCACCTGGATATATTGCTGCAGCTCATCTGGATATATTGCCCCAGCTCACCTGGATATATTGCCGGCTGCTGCGCGCTTTACCTCCTCCTTCGAGTGGCCGCCAGCATAAACTCTGCCGCTCACTCACCTGGGTGGGATCTATCCGCCAGCCAGCCGTGATCTCGCGAGATCGCGGCTGGCTGGTGGATAGATCCCACCCAGGCGAGCGAGCGGCAGAGTTTATGTTGGCGGACGCTCAAAGGAGAATAGTAACGCGGCCGCTGGCAATATTTTCTGGGGGGGCCACGGCAGTTGGATGCGCGCGCACCCAGCATTTGAAGATGGTGGCGTGGCGACGGACACGCCGCCGTCTTACTGTTTTATAGAATAGATTGGATAAAAGCGGGAATATTTTTAACATTGAAGCCTATGGGATTCTACTGAATAAACCTGCCGTTTGAAAACAGCGAACAGCAGGGCATTTCGGCAACTTTTCTCTGCAGTTCGGTGTTCTCTGAATAGATTAACCATTGCTTCTCTATGGGGGATTTCACTGGCTTTAAACAGCACCATTCTTGCTGGAAATTCGCCAAAATTTGGTGAACTGCCTACTCTCTGAATAGCTGAATGAACGAAATGTCACCGTACGGGGAAATTCCCTGTTCAGTGCCATTTCAGGGCCAGATCGGCTCTTTGTGAATAACCCCTTGTATGTTTAAATGTCCTCATTTGTTTAAAGAAAGTAAAGAAACCACGATTTGGAACACATCGTTCATAAAACGAGAGCATTGGAACAGAAGCCGCTAATGTAAAAGTAATTTGCATTGATATCTATGCCAACCATAGGGTGCTGATTAAAAATTGAATAGCTTTAATCATTAATAAGTTAGTGCAGGTTTTCTAAACACTATAAGTCTTAATTTCAGTTACCAAATAATCAGCTTAAAAGCATAAATAATTCAATATACTACAAGGCGGCAGCATGCCGTGAGCATGTACCAGGTCCAATTGTTATTCAATGTCACCTATAACACTAATCAACTTAGAAGACGATTCCTCAAGCTAAAATAGTTAGTAAAGTCTGCAGTTTTTTCATGTAATTGACTCATACCTTTATCTTAAATTCCTAAATTTAAATCTGCAAATAGTTGTGTGCCTAAAAAAAAAAAAAAACAATTATAAAGCCAACAATGCCACTGTCCTAATTCACCATCTCATTTCTCATGCCGGGTTTTTTCATACGAGTTTTTTTTTCAGCTGTTTTGCAGCAGATGGTCGGCTTTTATCGGATGCGTGGTGTGTTTTTTCGGCGGCGGTTTTTCCGATTGAGGCGGCGGTTTTGTGGCGAATTTTCGGATGCGGTCGGCGGCTTTTCTCTGCACATCAGGAACCCTGCGGTGAAGTGGAGGGGAACGAGAGAGCACCGAAAGGTCGGTGACATTTCGGTGCTCTCTGAATAACCCTGTAATTTAACACCAACCTTGGAATTGGGCCCATTGTCTTTTCTTTGTCTGTCTGTTTAATTATGCATTTTTTTTGTAAAAAGCCTTAGGATTCAATAGCTTTATAGAAATAAAATATATAAACAATACAATTTTTCAGTAATCTTCAAACAAAAACACCAAGACGTCATTAAATCAAGAAAATGTAATATTATTCTTGCTGCTTTCAAACCAGAGGTCAAAATCGTATTTTAGCTAGGTTTTATTGAATGTCGAGATTTGATGTAATTATAGCTCTCTGAGTGAGTGATGATGCTTGAGTTACATGTTCTGATTGCAAAGTGAGACGCTACCTGGAGTTTGTTCCTGGCTGATTAGTAAGTGGTTCTCGCGTTTAAAGATCACATTGTTATAAAAAGGCAAAACAAAACCTTTTATTTCCATTGAAACAAGGAATATTATTCCCTGTAAGGAATGATTCAGACTAGTGTGACACATTGAAGTGTTTTCATAAGGTGAAGCTAATAAAAGAGCTATTGGAAGACCACGTTCTATATTCAGGGCTCGTCACTAAAAAATATTGAAAGCGACTTGAGAACAAATCTGTGAAAGTAAATATGAAGTTAAATATTTAACTTAAATTCTACAAATTGTTCTCATCTTGGAGTAGCGATAACATCACTGCTCTATAACTGTGGAGACCCAGGTTTGAATCCCGGTCAGAGCACCTCTACAGTAACTGTTCTTGGGCAAGACACCTAACGGTACATACTTGCCACCCACACAATATCAGCTGTGGAGTCCAGTGGTGACGTCTCTACCCTTCAACTATAGAGAAGCAAGCCAAAATCCCATTCAGCACATCACTCCAATACAACTGTGGAGAAGTCTGAACTTTACAAGAAGTGGGTTCAACTTAACCACCAGGTTGCTGCTCTACAATCATGAGACGGCCCGATCCCACTCAGAAGACGCCACCAGCGAGTGTTTTTGGGTAAGATGCGTAACGATATGGATGCGCCTACCTCACAAAACATCTCATAGATTGTAAGTTCCCTTGGGGACAGGCAGTGGCGTAGCGTGGGTTGTCAGCGCCTGGGGCCAGCCAAGAATTGTGCGCCCCCCCAACCTGTGGACACGTTATCATGCCATGATTCCCTTCCACCATTAAGGCATTGAACCCCTTAACTGTGATACAACAACCACTCGGGATACTTGGTTCCAGCCAAACAACATGGTACTCTAGGATATAAACAGCCGCAGACTTGAAGTTGTGAAAATGAAAGGTCTTTTTATTCCAACATAAACAAACACCACACTTGCCTTTGAATCACTATTGCAGGTGATTAAACCAAAAACTACAAATGAAAACTAGGGATGCACCGATACCACTTTTTTTTTAACACTGAGTACGAGTACCGATATTTTTTAAAAGTACTCACCGATACCGAGTACCGCTACTTTTATTTTATGTCATGTGAACGCTTTCCAATAAGAACAGACCGCATATAAAAATGCCCCCAGCTCACAAGTATATATCCCCCCAGATACATATACACAGAATGTCCCCAGCTCACATGGATATATTGCCCCAGCTCTCACATGGATATTGCCCCAGCTCTCACATGGATATTGCCCCAGCTCTGGATGCCAGCAGGGGTTGGGGGCCAGATGCCATGCAGCGGGTGTGCCACTGGCCGGTCCTGAACAGCGTTGAGAGTCCGTGTTGAAGGGGAGGTGGCTGCGTGCGTGCGCAGGTCACGCGGTCCGGCCAGTCAGGTGGTACAGAGACTCAGTACCACCTGACCAGCCGGACCGCGTGACCTGCGCCCCGCACGCAGCCGCCTCCCCTTCAACACGGACTCATGCTGTGCAGGACTGGGCACTCCTGCTGCACGGCATCTGGGCCCCCTCAACCCGCGGGCCCTTGGGCGGCGCCCGAGGGCCCGGTGGGTCAGTCCGGGCCTGAACTTTTAGGGGCGCAAATTTCTTTTGAAATTATGCACCCCTAAGAAAACTTTGCACGGGGCCACCACCCCCCAGCCCCCCCCCACGCTACGCCACTGGGGACAGGGTCCCACTATATAAGTTCATCATCCATGTGTGATATTCCAATGTATCAACTCCTTGTACACTAAGCTTGTAAAGCGCTGCGGAATTTGTGGTGCTATATAAAGAATAATAATAAAAATAATAATCCATGATTTTAGTGAAAAGACCCCAATGGTAACTATGGTAGCGAATAGTGCCTTGGTATCTTTGTACTGGCTGCCCTTTCTGGGCGACAGCAGACTGATTTGCATATAGTTCAGTTTGTCTGTAATGGCACCAATGAGCTAAAACCTCGTGAGACCTGAGTGGGGACCCACCATATGGCAGGCCACTAGTCCTGCCGCCTGGTCTCAGGGATCTTCACAAACTGTCAGGTTTTCCCAAGGTTAGCAAGAGGGGAAATCCGGTGGATGAGAGCTGGAGATATTGAGAGAAACAAACAAGGAATCCAGGTGCAATTAGAATTGAGCATGGTCAAAATACAGGCCAAGATCAAGGGCATGTGGCAACAAGGGCAGTCGAGGTTGTTGCAATATATATTGGGTCTAATCACAAGAAGGAAGGTGCAGGAAAGGATAAGGAAAACACTTTTGAAACTGCACATAGAAAGGAGATGTGGGCTTTGGCGATATGAAAATAACCATGATAACCAGGAAGATAGTGTATCTTTTGCCTTTAATGTCTGAATCTCTGGGATGGATGAAATTTGCTCCTGTTTCAACTAAAAGGGAGATGAGGCTAAAGGGGTTATTCACAAAGCACTGAAGCTTCAACAAAATTTTGATGCATTGCACTTTGGCGATACCATTTCGCCGAAATGGAGTGCTCCTATTCTCCAAATAGGTGTTTAATTAATTTAATACATTTTTATTGGCTTAAACAATAAAAATGCTTGTTACAGAATTTAAAAGAAAAACACCTTTAAAAAAATGGGAAACAAAAATTTCTTTAAAAAAAACCAAAAATTCAAAAAGGTATACTAAAAAGTAAATAAAAATATTTATTTTTTTCATTTTCAGCAAAAAGTGATTTTTTTAAAAATATATATATTTTTTACATTGAAACCTATGGGATTCGCCTGTTTAAACCTGTTGAAATGAATCACTGAAAATCAGGGCATTTCACTGACATTTTGGTTCAGTTTGGTGTTCTCTGAATAGATTAATAGAACAAAGGATATTGATTGACTGAGCTAGTAAGTAAAATGCAACTTTTATGGGAAACTGAAAACCAGAACAACATAATGACAAACCAAGGAAAGGATAAAAAGTCTCTGTGGCTCCAGTCAGCGTAATAAATGCCACATCGGGTACTAGGTGCACCTAGATAAGTCTCTCATATGGGATACAAACAGACAACCTAAATTCTGTCAACTCCTATCAAAGTGAAGAAACGGGCCTTCGTGGGTCCGCACAATAGGACAGACAGAAGCGGCTATAGAGAGAGCTGCAATAGGACGAGTGGCAAGTGAAATTGCAATAGGTAAAGAAAAGGTTGAGGCCCTTATATATATATATATATGCTTTTACATATAAAACAAGCAATGCCACTGCACTAACTTAAAGGGATACTCTAGGCAACATGACCACCTAAGCTTTTTTAGGTGGTCATGATGCCCTGAGTATGCCGCCCTCTGTCCCCCCTCCCTCCGCTCAGCCGATCAGCTGAAAAATCTGAAAACAGCTGAGAGAGGCGGAGGACTTTACTCCGCCCTCCCAGCTGTCAGTCAGCAGAGCGGGAATCAGATTTCCCACTTCTGCCGACTATTGCCGAGTAGAAGATGTCATCGCGCTTTCAGCGCGATGACGTCTCCAACTCGCCGCAGTAGCTGGCGGCAGCCTGAGGATTAGTGTTGCGCACATCCTCTTGCGCGTGTAGCGCTGTGGTAAAATCTTGCTGTGGCAGTACCTATTTTTGGCCACAAGATGGAGACTATCGCGATCAGAGATACTGGACATTGGGACTACAATGCCCGGCATGCTTTGCAAGAAGACAGGAAGTGGGTGGGGACTGGACACTCACATCCTCTGCCTCGTGGAGAAAGTTCCAGAGCGCGCCAGGGAAAGAGAGAAAGCAGATGCACCGAGGAGATCGCGGGAGAATCTAGGCCCAAAGCCCGAGGGTGACCTGTTGTTCCGGTTTTGGGGTCACCTAGCCTGAGGAGAAGGAGACTCGCCCAGCGCCCAGACACTGCTGCAGACCGGCGGAATCGAGCGGAGAGCAGGCGGTGAGCTGGACAAGCGGCGTAAAGCTAGACAACGGATCCGGCCGCTAGTATCCCCAGTCAAAATCCGGAGGAGAGACGTCCTGGGTCAGCGGAGCCTAAAGAAATCATCGGATGGGTGAGAGGCCTCCAAGGCTGTTGTATGATTAAAGGACGCTCTGCTGTTTTCTCTTTCAAGTCCACAGGGCCCAAACTGACTAGTCGAAGACCTTTCTTTATTAAACTCACTGGCCAGTTGAACAGTACCCGGGTACCACACACACACACAGATACACTTTTCACATTCTGGGATTTAACCTGTGCAGGACTCATTTCCTTCTACGAATCGGAACAAGGGGTTAAAAGATAAATATACGTTCCGAATATATTTTTCCTCTTTTTCCGCTGCGCGTTTACCATAATACGAAGGGATTGTATGTTTGGGTTTTTTGCTACGTGTCCCCTTTTCTGAACTATCGGGAAATTGCATTGCTTTTATGTTCGGTTGCGAATATTTTATTTTCCGAAATACGAAGCCTCGTGTTTCGTTTCTTTTCCGCTACGCGTTTTACCGTGATACGAAAATACTGTAATAATACTTGTGAATACCGTATTTCAACATCTGCTCAAATATTTTAGTAAACTATATAAATGATAAAAACTCACAACTGTCTTGGAGTATATTTATTCCCTAGTGCGGGGAGACTGACCCGTGGTTCATTTTCAGCGGCTCCTTCGGGAGTGAGCGCTACACGCACAACACTAATCCTCAGCAGATGGAGCCGGGAGGAAGCCTGCCGATTGGCTGGCTTACGTGAGAGGCACGCATGCGCGCTTCTCACGTAAACCATAAGCCAAGTGAAAGCAAGAAGGACGGGAGCGGAAGAGGAGGGAGGGGAGTATAAAAAAAAAAAAAAAAAAAAGACGCCGTTGGAAACAAGTGGATTTTAGGGTAAGTATTACAGTTAAAAAATAAATAAAATACCTGCCTAGTTAGTGAGGGAATAGGGATAGTTTAATGTAAAAAACAGGGGGGATTTTTGATTAGAGTGTTCCTTTAACTAAGATAACAGATTCTGACCCTTCTTTTGATTTGACGCAGAGAGAAACTTTTTCAGTTTTTAATTTTTTTTTTTTTATTTTGCCCCAAAACGAAAATTCAAATTCGCTACCAGCTTACAGCCAACCAACCCCAAGATTAACACCAAGCTACAGAGACTAAAAAAATATTAAAATAAAAAACACAACCTGCATGGGAGTAAGCACTCCATCACTTGACGCGTTTCGCCATAAACACTGGCGTCCTCAGGAGCATGCAGGAAGTAATGCTCAGTCTGACAGCATAACAAGAAATAAGCAGCTTATTTGTGTCGAGTGATGGAGTGCTTACTCCCATGCAGATTGTGTTTTTGATTTTAATATTCTTTTAGTCTCTGTAGCCTGGTGTTAATCTGGGGGTGGGTTGGCTGTAAGCTGGTAGCGAATTTTAATTTTCGTTTGGGGCAAAATAAAAAAAATTAAATTTTAAAAAAACTGAAAAGTTTCTCTCTGCGTCAAATCAAAAGAAGGGTAAGAATCTGTTTCCTTAGTTAAATTAGTGCAGTGGCATTGCTTGTTTTATATGTAAAAGCATATATTGTCTCTGCCATAGAACAGAGAAAAAAATACATTTTGCATTTACCTCTTTTAAAATTTTTATTTTTACACATTACATGGTTATGTTTGGTATCATTGTAAAGACCAGACTCTGACCTTTCCCATGACACCTCACTTAACCTTGTGCGGTGTACAGGGCCGACATCTGGGCATTGCAGCCATTGCTGGAGTCAAGGGCCTGGGCCCGCAGGGGGGCCCCATAAAATGAAGGAAAAAACGTCCTCTTATCATGCCTGCCAATGCCCACAGGTCACATCTATCATGCAGAGCCCGGGATCCCCTCCCGGAGTCAAAATGCAGGGCCTCCCAGGCCCCGTATGAGTAAGCCTTGCCCCCTAGCCTGTCACTTCCATAGCCAGGGCATGCTGGGAGAGAGGGGAGGCAGAGGTAAAAGCAGGGGCCTACCTAGGGGGTGGGGGCGGGCCGCACCGAGTGACACCACTCTCTAGGGTTACACCCTTAAAAAAATTTTTTGTTTTTTTTAACTTTTGCAAAGCATTTTACCAGGAAGGATACATTGAGATTTCAAAAATTTAGGGTGACACCCTAAAAAAAAAAAAGTGGGGGCGGGCCGCACCGGGTGACACCACCCCCTAGGGTTACACCCTAAAAAAAAATTCATTTTTATTTTATTTTTGCAAAGTATTTTCCCAGGAGGGATACATTGAGATTTCACTAGTTTTCAAGTATGTCTTGGGTAGGCAAGGCCTAGGCTGGCACTTTCCAGGGGGCGGCAAAAAACCCACCACTAAATGGGTTACTCACAGAGCACTGAAATGATGCCAACATTTTGATGTTCTGTTGTTCCCTGCACTTCAGGGAATCAAATTTCCCCACCCTGCAGTGAATTCACCATTCACCGCAGGGTCCCCAAAGTGCAGGGAGTCGACCTACTTAACGAAAATGTCGGGAATTTACATATAAGGTCCTATGATTGATAATAAAAAGGTCTCTTACAGAAAAAAGAAAAAAACACTATAGGATGGATATGTTGTGAGTTTGTGAAATCACTTAAAATTAACAATTATCCAAAAAGAATCTACACTCGCCACTTATTGCAAAGCACAGAGGACGCATGAATGATCCACCATCGGCAGATTCGTAATATATCATTATTATATGTATATGTCATGTCCTGCCAGAATGCTATAACTAAAAATATTTTTGAAAACATTAAAAAAAGTGCATGTGATTTATTTAAATTATTTTTTTACATTTTAAAGTTGTGGGGGGGTGCCAAATATAGGATCCGCCCCGGGTGCCAAAAGTTCTAGGTTGCCCCTGGGTAAGGGAGAATGCTGTGGGAGGGAGGGTGAAATCAGGCAGGATCAGGCCCGCCCCTTTACCATCCCACCATGGAAATTTCAACCCCCTACAACCCTGCACTAGCGTCTGCATGGCTCAGCCTTCACATGGACCCTGAGCCAATCCTTCTGTCATATAACCCCCTGCATCCCTGGATTGCTGTCTGCACTCTGTAGTGTAGGGAATACCACCCTCCACAAGAGGAGGATGGCTCAAACAGGACACCTTTTGAGTTCTGGCAGCCCGGCAGGGATGCAGGGGTTAAATGAAAAAGATGCTCAGGGCCCATGTGAAGGCTGGTGAGCCCTAGCGGTACACAGCACTACAGGGATGCTGGGGTTAAATGAAAGTTGAGAGATGGCTCAGGGTCCATTTAACCCTTTGCATCTGTGCT
>RXON01004229.1:0-46170 GCA_009667805.1 Leptobrachium leishanense | reverse complement strand
GGAAGGGGTTAGCGGGCGGTGGAGGGGACCCCTGCCTAGAACCAGTCCGACCACTGAGCCATACAGCACTCAGCGTCCCGAGCAACTGATTCACTGACCTTGCGGGTGTGGGACGTCCGTGGAGATCGGTTCTGCCGCGGAGGAATCTTCGTATCGGTTGTGGGAAACGTTTCGGATCTCGCGGGAAACGTTTCCGATCTCGGTGCGGGTAACAGTCGGATCTCAAGCGGATGACTTTTCGGATCGGATCGGGAATGAAGGAATCTTCGGATCTGCCGGGATGGGCGAGGGATTCGGATCTTACCGCAATCCCTCGCAATACCGGAGCGCGGTACACGGCCGCGCCCTTCGGTTCGGATCTCTGCCAAGCAATCTGGGAACCGAATCTTCATACGCAGCGCCTCTGCCCTGATACACGATGCAGGGGCAGAGCGCTCGATTCGGATCGTATCGTGGTAGTCACCGTACCCTGAGATCGCGGGGACGCTCAGATGCGAAAGTACGGCGGGGACAAAGACACATCAGTCGAGGCTGGATGCACTGCAAAATCTGCCTTTATTTTCCACAACCACGCATTTATCACTTTACACCACTTATGAATACAATGGGGATCCCTGCCCGCCCACACAAGTCCCATTGGGCCTCGCTGGCAGGAGGCACCCTGGCCCCGATTCGTATTGGCAGTTACGAATCGGGGAGTTGCCGATTCGGCCATTTTACGATCCGAGTATTCTGATCTGGACCACGAGGTGATCAGAAAATGGCGGCGGGCGTGGCAGGCAAAGGGAAAATACATTACGCAATAAACCAACGGGGAACACCTTATTACACCACACAATAATCACATCTAAATAAAAGTACTTGTAAAACTAGGTGCGTGCCACCACACCCAAGTGTCCATAGCCACCACTGTCACTGTGCACCGCCCCTGGCTGAGGGTGCTGGGCCATCCCGTGACAGAGGTCGTCTTGTAGACCTCTTAAAACAGCAGACTGGTCCAGAGAATCCACCTATAGGGAGAGTTATTTTAAACCAGTGTGTCACATGTCACTATCACTAATTAATTAAGCTTTGAACTAGCATAATAAGAGCCTCCGTGTCTTGTGGGATAATTCCCAGATTCCCCTATTATCATGACGGGAATCATAATTATAATAAAGACACGGAGGCGATTATTATCCCACCCAATAATTCGGTTATTCCCACCCTTTATATTTGGCTATAAGGTTTTGATGTTTCAATAGGCATTACGGATTTTTTTCAAACCTTCTTAATATAAGCTCTTGGTGATCTTTAATACGTTTATGTTCCGACAGCCTAAACTTCTTGTCGAAGCTTTCATTGGATGAGGAAGAGTTCTTCCGTTGTTCTGTTCGTTGGAGAAGAGCGTGAGCTTCGTGTTGGAGTTTTCGTTGAAGGATGAATATTCATCCATGCTTGAGCTTCAAGTTGGAGTCTACGTTGAAGCTTAATCCTTGGGTTGGAATTTCTCACGGAAGGATTCAACTACATGTTCGAGGTTTTCCATGAAGGAATGAAGTTCTTCCGTTGTTTGTTTGGTTAAAAGATCAGTATGTGTCTCGCATCAGAAAAGAGAAGAGGCCAACGGTCGTCAGAGGATTGGAGGAGTTGGACTGTACCATTGTTATGCTGCACTGTACCATTGTTATCTGTTATGTATATATACTGTTTAATGTATTTTTTCACTCTCTAAATACTTTGTTCTTTGCTGCTATCGGCTTAAGTAAAGAAAAGATAGCCTAATACTCGCCTCCGAGTCTTTATTATAATTATGATTCCCCGTCATGATAATAGGGAAATCTGGGAATTCCTCCTCCTCTCTTTGCTCTGTCCTTTCTGTAACATGAATACCCTTGTATTGATATGGCAGAGTCTGGTACTTTAGGGGTTAGCCATGATTCTGTCAGCACAATGACTTTAGGTTTGTAATGGAGGCACCAAGCTTTTAGGGAGTAAGCTGCAGATGTTACAGTGCACAAAGGAGAGGCCTTTTTTAGTGGGGAGACTAAACGTGGTGCGTGGTTGGACCAGGGTTGGATTCAACATCATTTGCCAGGGCAAACAGCAGAATAAATAGGAATTTGGACACAGTTTTCTTTTTGGAGAATTGTGATTGGAGAGTCTTAAAACTCTGTGTGGGGGTGGGAGGGCTGCATTTTAACACTCTCCACCAGCACTCAACTGATAAGTTAAAAGAGCTGAGTAGGCTATGGTGTATTTGTGTTTCTTTTTCTGCTTGGTGTAATTTGTAGGGTGTATAGGGAGGGAAGGTATATTTAGAGAGAAGGGTGGTAGAAGAAAGAAGCAGCAAGAGAGGGAAAAACATTTCTAGAAAACGGTGGAGGGGAGAAGATGAAGAAAAAAAACAAACAAAACAGAAGACAGGCAGGGAACCGATAAGGTGAGCAGAAGACGGAAGGGAGTCTGGTAGGTTAAGTTCTAGAGTGGTGCAGGCTGCTAGCTGAAAATCACATAACCAAATTAGTTGGGTATAAATTAAATGAGAACCTTGGGTTGGGATCTAAGTCCAAGTGGGATCTAAAAGCACACAGTTATGGAGCCTGGCCCGGGAAGCTGAATTAAAATGTGAGTGCTGCAAAAGAGGAATACAGGGTTACATAGCATCATTGAGGGGCTATAAATTATCTAGTGCAGTGAATCATGACCGGGGGGGGGGGGTAGGATGACAGGCCCAGGGCAAACGGAGTTGAAAATAAATACATGTAACTGGTAAAAATATGGCAACTATGCAGTGCAAACTGAACTGGTAAGGTTATATATTATATTTAACTTCTGATGCGCTAATTATACTTTAAAAATAAACATACAAATTACCATATACAGTTAATAAAATGTGCATAGTAAAAATTGAGATTTGAGGTATTAAGCGATGCGAAGCATAGATTCAGTTCACCTTGCAGGGAGCTTGTGTTGATAAGTCCAGCTGGGATCTAAAAGCACACAGTTATGGAGCCTGGCCCAGGAAGCTGAATTAAAATGTGAGTGCTGCAAAAGAGGAATACATGCAGTCATTGTGAAGTTGGTGACTGTCAGATTTCTTGTGATGAAGATGTGACACAGTTTTAGCAAAAATAAAGAAATAAGTAAAAAAAAGAATATGGTATACCCTCCTAAGTATATACATATTTATTCATTCATTCATTCTCAAGTGCATGAAAACAAATAAAATGTTGTTAATTACACAAGAGACACAGATAATAAATTTTAAAATTTCTCCGCCAAGCCTATGGGCCTCACGCAACAAAAAAAAAGAAAATCATACTACTTTCAATTCATCGCATTAGAGAAAAAAAAAATATATATATATATATATATATATATATATATATACGCAACCTTGGCTCAAAAGGGAAATAGCCAAAGTGCATACTCCACCCGTTTTAATATCAAAAAATAATTTGATATTTTATCCTTTCTTGTTTGGTGTTTTAAAACACCAATCCCAATAAAATAAAAATAAAAAGCAATTTATAATTTTACCGAATTAAAACTTTCATTTAGACCTGAATTAAACTATATTCCATTTATCACTAAATATGTCATGAAATGTATTTATGCAAATGCATTAAATTATATGTTCCTAGATACATTAACTAACTCCAGTTAATTGAATGTGACCTACAGTATCATAAATATATCAGGGCATTTACTTACTCCTGAAAAATAAGAATTGTGATCACATAAAAATATAATATGAAGTACTCATCCGTTAGAACAAACATTCAGTTATCTGGCGTAGAATATCCTTATGAGAACAGCACAGTGATAATTCTTCCGAATATAAAAATGCAAAGTTCTGTGTTTCTTCTTTCATATTATTTAAGTTGAAATACAACTCCTTTTGTTAGAATGATTTATTGCCCGGTGTCTGATAACTCTGTTATTAATCTTGGTATCCGGTAAAGGAAACGTAACATTGCAATGTAAAATGATGTGTGTTTGAGTAAATTTCCTACAATTTCAAAAAGCTATATCGATATTGGTATCAAATGAATGATTTTCCATCTAGCTTGATCAGCATCAGCTGCAATGTGCATTGGCATGTGTTACTGGGGCAATTTTCACCTAAATTAAAAAGTCTTGAAATAAAAATTTATTAATAACCGGTCAGGGTTTAAAACTTACATGGTTATGGCTGTAAAGAAAAACATGGATTTAAACTTGTAACATTCAGCAATGAATACTTTAAAGAAACCAGGAATCCATGATGAAAGTTCTGCAAATTTTGGAAACAAAGGAATTGAGAGAAAAAAAAGAGAGGTCATGAGAGAGACAAGATGGATGGAGATAGGAGAGGAATGTGAAAACCTTTTTTTTTTCTTTTGTAACGGTCATCATTGTCTTTTTCTCTTATATTTATTTGAATATGCAACACAGCAACACTCATTGCTTACAGAAACATACATACAGATGTATTTGTTATATTAGTATTCAAATAAATTTAAACTTTCCTTATAATTTTCATATCATCTGGAATTTTTATTTTATTTGTGTTTTCATTTCACTCACATCATACACAGAGAAATATAGATATGTTACGGGTAAAGCCAGGAGTGTGGTTATTCCTAGGAGTACCCGGGTAATCCTGACATTACCCAGGCTCCATTAGCAAAAGTCCGAAGTGAAATGAAATTTTGGACTTTACCCGGGTAATCTGCTTTTCTGCTGTATTTTAACCGGGTAATTAACAAATTACCCTAGTGTTGCTGGATAAAGTGTCATGTGCAACGAAACATCAGACTTTATCCGGGTAATCTGCAAAGTATCCGAACGCCTCTGGGTACTCCGCTTTTCTTGGGTTTGCAGCAGGTTACAGTTGACTGAATTCCGAGGATTACCCAGGTAAAGCTGCAAACTGTTATCTGACCGATAACAATTGTGGTTTTTGGTTATTTTTAATGAAATTGTAACCACGGTCACAAACCACACTAAATAACCGTCATGAAACTCTGTGCATTAATTGTCTGAAAATTAATTTATGAAGATAAAGATATTATATAAAGAGTAACCTGATGGTTATTATGGTTTATAAATGATATATAAGCACATGTGACACATAATAATAGTAAAATTCACTTTAACCCAAGCGGGTTTGGATTCTCTGCAGATTACCCAGGTGAAGCTGTGGATAGTCCTCGGATTACCCGGGTGAAGCTTCAGACTTGCACATTATCCGGGTAAAGTGCGAATTTTTCAGCTCTTCCAGACTGTTACCCAAGGGCAGTTGGTTAGTCGTAAGATTACCCGGGTAAAGTCCGAAATTTTAATTTTTTTGCAGCTTTAGGCTAGGGTCAGACTAACGCATTTTTCGCGTTGTCCGTGAAAAAGTGCGTTCGAACGAATGGACGTATTTTTTCACGGAATACGCGATAGCGGTCATACGATGCGCATTTTCGTCCGTGATTTTGTACGGATCATCAATAAAACACTTTTTGTGTCTGGACGTTATGTTGGCCGGACATTAGCAGCGTCTGACGTCTCCTAATCACGCACACACGCCGCTAGCGAATGCAGCGCACTCTGTACGTCCGTACTAGCGGTTTCACGTTCTCGAAAAAATGCGTTCGTTTGCCACTTGCGTTGCGCAGCCGCACTTTTGTGCGCCCGTTCTTCGTATGCTGCCCAGCATTGGACGTCATTTGCTGCTAGCACGGCCGTGATTTAGTGCTGCTAAACAAACGTTGATAATGCGTTAGTCTGACCCTAGCCTTACCCAGCGGTTTTGGGTGATGTCAGGATTACCCGGGTACTCCTAGGATTAACCGCACTCCTGGCTTTACCCGTAACCTATACATTAACACACCATATAACACAATTTATTGATTAATGAAATATTTTATCAGAAAGAATACATTGAGATTTCTCTCATTTACAAGTATGTCTTTCTTGTCCTTTCTACAGCGCTACAGAGCTTGTGGATGCTTCTATAAATATCTATAACGCTTAGAATTTCATTTACTAACAAAGAAACTACACACCACACCTTTTATGGAAATTTATAGCTTCTATTAAAGCCCGTGGCAGATGGACTGTATCTGCGACGCCCAGCACCTTGACGCACAAAATAGCTTTTTATATCATGTATCAATTTGTATCATTTTTCATATTAAATTCATTTCCCTTTTTGTTCTACATGCGTTCTGCACGCATGCAAAGTGCGCTCAGTTTATGTTCGTCTAAATTCATTGCTTTGTTCTTATATACAATTGCTTTTAATAAAATCTGGGAATTATTTCAATTATTTAATATGCATTACACTAACTAAAATATACTTTTAGAACCACATAAAAATGCCCAACTCTACAACAGTTGCAGTTACAGTTTTTATAATGCACTAACAGAGTTCCAGGACCTAACCACCACTATATACACTATATTGCCAAAAGTATTCGCTCACCCATCCAAATAATCAGAATCAGGTGTTCCAATCACTTCCATGGCCACAGGTATATAAAATCAAACACCTAGGCATGCAGACTGTTTTTACAAACATTTGTGAAAGAATGGGTCGCTCTCAGGAGCTCCGTGAATTCCAGTGTGGAACTGTGATAGGATGCCACCTGTGCAACAAATCCAGTCGTGAAATTTCCTCGCTTCTAAATATTCCACAGTCACCTGTCAGCGGTATTATAAGAACGTGGAAGTGTTTGGGAACGACAGCAACTCAGCCACGAAGTGGTAGGCCACGTAAACTGACGGAGCAGGGTCAGCGGATGCTGAGGCGCACAGTGCGAAGAGGTCACCAACTTTCTGCAGAGTCAATTGCTACAGACCTCCAAACTTCATGTGGCCTTCAGATTAGCTCAAGAACAGTGCGCAGAGATCTTCATGGAATGGGTTTCCATGGCCGAGCAGCTGCATCCAAGCCATACATCACCAAGTGCAATGCAAAGCGTCAGATGCAGTGGCATAAAGCACGCCGCCACTGGACTCTAGAGCAGTGGAGACGCGTTCTCTGGAGTGACGAATCGTGCTTCTCCATCTGGCAATCTGATGGACGAGTCTGGGTTTGGCGGTTGCCAGGAGAACGGTACTTGTCTGACTGCATTGTGCCAAGTGTAAAGTTTGGTGGACGAGGGATTATGGTGTGAGGTTTTTTTGGGCTTGGCCCCTTAGTTCCAGTGAAAGGAACTCTGAATGCTTCAGCATACCAAGACGTTTTGGACAATTCCATGCTCACAACTTTGTGGGAACAGTTTGGAGCTGGCCCCTTCCTCTTCCAACATGACTGTGCACCAGTGCACAAAGCAAGGTCCAAAAAGACCTGAATGACAAGAGTCTGGTGTGGATGAACTTGACTGGCCTGCACAGAGTCCTGACCTCAACCCGATAGTCTCCGCTCTAATTCATCCCAAAGGTGTTCTGAGAGTCAGGCCTTCTCGTCCAACATCAGTGTGTGACCTCACAAATGCGCTTCTGGAAGAATGGTCAAAAATTCCCATAAACACTCTCCTAAACCTTGTGGACAGCCTTCCCAGAAGAGTTGAAGCTGTTATAGCTGCAAAGGGTGGACTGACGTCATATTGAACCCTATGGATTAGGAATGGGATGTCACTTAAATTCATATGCGAGTCAAGGCAGGTGAGCGTATACATTTGGCAATATAGTGTATCTATTTAAGGCGTTAGATATGTGCCACCTTCAACATAATCACTATTTGCTATATACTGTCCAATCATCCCCAATAAACACAGCATACAAACAAATCCCATTATAGCATCCTAATAATTAAAAAAAAACTGTTAAATAAACATAAAGGTAATGTGAAACCAAATGTTTCTGGTCTTCCTGTTTTTTTTTCTTTAAAAAAAAACTTGGGGAAGCAGACACAGCATTCAGCGGATTAACACAATGGCCAAGCGACAAATTTTGAAGACAGCCCAAGTCATTATATATATAGAAACACAGGCAGCTGTAAAGTGTAATAAAACATAAAGGATAGAAACAGTGACCAGTAATAAAATACAAAAACAGAATATCTGGAAAAAAAAACAGGCATTGCATTTAAATCGTGTAGAAAATATCAGCAATAAAAAAATTAGTTAGCAATTAAAAAAATACAGAAACCAGACAGCAGCGCAAACAGACAACAGCGCAAAAGGGAGTGGCTCACAATGGGAGACAAAGCCATTTTGTTATATGAGAAGAAACTGGACAGATCTAATACTTGCAGATCTAATCAATTTAAAAAAAAAAAATGCTCAAAATTACAAGCAAGTATGGACTTGGTCAAAAACTCCAAAACACAACAGAACTACAATACAGACAGACATACACACTCAAATGCTAGAAACATCTCAGTTTCCCGGGTGAGTGACACATAAACAAATACTCCAGAAACTGAGAAAAGGGGAATGTTACCCTCAGTGGGCGCTCTTCCTACTAGTCTAGAATTAAATATGTGAGCGTGCTGCTGCCTAATAGAGTGAAATGACAATGCTTTGCTATATTGCCAAAGTTTCTTTGTTCAATGGAGTGACTTTATCTGTCGCTGCTCGCTAAAATTGAATCGGGTTGGTTGTATATATCACATACACCAGGGTCTGTCTGGGAGATTATGCCTTTGCGGATAAGTGGTACAGATAAATGGTACAGAATGGAGATCTGTCAGCATGTATCAGTGTCCGTCTGGGCAGATTGTGTGTCCACGCAGACAAAATGAAGACAGGAATATAGTAAGCTATCACCATTTATCCTGTCTGTATACTAAGGTGTATTCTAATTATGATGTTGTGTGCCCGTCGCTGCTGGGTTATTAAAAGACAAATATAAATGACATTGCCTTTAAATGTTTAAAAGTCCATAATGTCTTTATATCCGCAAGGGTACTGGGTGGAGTTGCTTTGTTGATCCTTATCCCTCCTGCTTATATCTCGGAGGTTAAAGGGAACAGAGACAAACGGCAAAGAAAATAGTGCGAACTGTCATTAAACAATTGTCTGGTGGAAGTAAGAATAGCTGCACTTACATGGTCCAGAGCTACATATAGCTCAATGGTCTCGTTTTGTTAGCCCATAAAGGTGGCCGAACATCCCTTCTTTACACTGCTCCTCTTCCTCCTTTGGTAAAGGACTGCACGGCCGGGGATCCTTGCTGGTTCGCACTCACATAGATCTCAGGGTTTCCGCCGGCAGGTGAATGAGGATAGTGGGAGACGTAGTGTATATAGGTATGGGATTTATTGGGCTTAGTAAAGTAATTACAGATTAAAACAATCTAAAATATGTCTGGTGAATCGAGAGTTCTACAGGACGCGTTTCTCCAGTCACAATGCTAGCTTCATCAGGTGTGGAACCCTCATGTATACAGTGTATATTTAAAGGAATCTTTCTTCAATTCGATTGGCTCTTTTTCCTTTCGTTTTCACAGTTTATTATTGTTCAGACGTCATTGGTTCAAATGTTCCGCTCACATGACAGGTGTTGGGCCAATGGGAGAGGACAAAAAAGCTCAGATGTCATTGAATCAGGTGTTCTTTCTATGTGACCGCTATTGGCCAATGGGAATGGGCAAGGTGGTTGCTTTTGGTTTCCCTTCATTCCTGTATGTTTACAGTGCCGCGGTCGTTGGGTTTATGCTGGGTTATTCATGATTCTCAGAATACTTTGTCCAAGGGGCATTTATAAACACAATAGACGGCCCTATTATGAGGTTGACAGGCATCCTATTGTGTAGATGAAGCTGCTAATTGCTTGTCATGTTAGCCTCCATGTTATTTTTATTGTGTGTCCGAAGTTTGCATGGGATGTATTCCCTATGATGAATTGGGATCTAGTAATATACACCTGACGGATTACTATGAGCTCTTTCTAGATGGGATGTGCTATGTGATGCGTCTTAGTAGATATCTCTATACTCTGGGTGTCCTATTTTGGAAGGGGGAGCGAACAGGTTAAAAGTTATGGGGTATTTATACTGAAAAAACTGGCAGTTCGCGGAATGGGAGGGAGGGATTCTGTTTTACAGAGATTAGTGATTGCTCTCCTCTTGGACTGGTTGGCTATAAATTGCTAGGCTTTTAGGCATATACTGCCATGGACGACTGGTGCTTTTGGAGGTGTCTAATTAAAGAACTGATCTAGCTTAAAGATGGCTCTAAAACTTCCTGGGGGGGACATGAACTCTTCCTGGAGAAAGTGGTTAGGGGATTTCCTTTTTATAATAAATGTGCTTTTATTTGTGGAGAACATGCAGTATCCTCGGAAACAGCTTCAAGGCATTCTTTGTTGTGATCTCAACGACCTCTTCCACTGAAATCCCCTTTACTTTGGCGATATACTCCGCGGAAAACAGTATATTTTTTGGTTCATTGCGGACCTGTTTTTCTGGACCAAGAGCAGGAGAGTCTGTTTCTAGACACATGTTTTCCAGCGGCAGCTGTTTCACCAGTTTCTGCTGCTCACTTCTAATGATGGAGGGAGGGATGGAAAAGAAATACCCAGCTTTAACACCTTCCATGGCTACTGAAGGTTTCCCATCAAACGCATGTAGCAGAATGTTTTCAGCACCTTGCTCCTTTAAAAGATTAATAGCTGGCCTTCCAGCAGATCGGGAGTGGACATTTAGGGGTAGATTGAAACGTTTTGCCAGTTCTATCTGTCTGATGAAGATCTGTCTCTGCTCCAGCTTCTGGTCATCTGTCGATGCTATCCGTGGGGTGTAATCCAAGCCCACTTCACCGATGGCCACCAGCTCGTCCTTGTAGAGTTCAATAAGAGGCAGAGCTTCCTCTAGGTCCTTCAAAGTAGCACTACGCTGCTGTTCTGACGCGGTCCCTTGAACCGGATGTACGCCGAGGCACGGAAAAACTAGTCCCTTATGCCTTTTAGAAAGCTGTATTAATCCTTCAAATTCTGAGGAATGTTCTGAAACTTGCCACAAGGGCGAAAAGGCCAGTCCTCTTTGCATCTTCTAAAACCCTGTCAATGTCATGGCTGAATTCTGGGGCTGAAAGGTGACAGTGACAGTCTATCGGGCCTCTGGAGCTCTCCATCTGAGACACCATCTTGTTTCAAACCCGGTCCGAAATCACAGTCACACCAGCAGCACTGTTGGCCAAGAAGCAAAGGGGATTTCCTTTGATTAGTTCGCTGTCGGAAGAGCTATACAGAGGAGTCATTAATTAGTATAAGGATGGGAGGAAGTGTATCTCATGTATAATGGGTCTATGTTCAGGGAATTCCATAGTTTACTTCCTATTATCCAATATAAAATGATGGAGATGGAGGGGTGGAAGATTCTAGCCACGACTAGACATTGCAGACTGAGGGGATGTGGGTAGGCAGGAGGTGCAAAGCGTTTTACAGAAAATGACACCGTTCGAAATCCATGTTTAGTCCATTGGGGTGTAATGAATCAAAGTCATATATGCATTTCATTTCTTCCGGACTGATTTTTTTCGCTATATCTCCCCCTCTTCTGTCGTTCTGCATTGAATTAATGGCCATGAATTGGAGGTTTCTGGGGTTGCTGTCATGATACCTTTTAAAGTGGGCAGGGACGCTATGTGTCTCGAGTCCTCTTTCTACGTTTCTGGTGTGTTCCCTGATACGGACTCCTAGGGCCCTGTTGTCTTTCCAATGTACTTCTTTCCGCAGGGGCATATAATCAGATATATCACATTTTTTGTGAAGCATGTTGTTATACCACGTATTTTCCAATTCCCCCTTCGATTTTCTATGGAGGTGATATGCCTCTTATTTCCGGTTGTCCTGCAGCTAATGCAGTTTCCACACCCATAGAAACCTTCTTTCTGTCGGAAAGCCTCCTTCTTCATAGGTACGTGCTCGCTTCTGACAATCTTCGACTTCAGGTGCTTTGCACCTCTGCATATGAATCTGGGTCTGACTGGTAATCGATCTTTCAATGTCGGGTCCTCTCTGAGGACCGGCCAGTATCTGGTGATAATTCTCCTCATTTGTTTGTTCTGTTGATTATACGTGATTAAGATCGGAATGAGGAGCCTTAAATTCGCACCAACACAGAAAATGAACCACTTTGAAATGGAAATGGTATCTTTAGAAAGTCAATTTAATGGCAGGAAAAACGGTATATAATATGTAGGGATGCACTGATACCGATACTAGTATCAGTATCGGTGCTGATACCAGGTTCTGCACGAGTTCTTAGTACTCATAAAGATGCCCCCGATACCGGAAGCCTGCACTGAGCTAGCTTGCCGGCATCTGAGGGGCTGGGGCGTCTGTCCGAATGCTCTAACGATCTTCGGACAGGCCCCTGCAGCTTATCGGGTACCTTCCAACAAGCACCGCCGGCAAAGTCTTCGAGCGGCCGCTCGTGGCGCAGCCCCAGCTGCGATCCCGCGAGATCTCGGAGTTCACGAGATCAAGCTGTGCACAATCTTGCGAGATTGCGGCTGGGGGCTTAGCAGCAAGCAGCCGCTCGAAGACTTTGCCAGTGCTTTTTGGAAGGAAAGCGGTAAGCTGCAGGGGCTGACAGCCGCCCCACCTCTGGTCTGAGGTCTGAAATGTTGGTGGTGTGTATGTGTGTATGTGTATATATACACACACACGCACGGCTGGTGGTCTGAAAATGTGTGTGTGTATGTATATATTACACACACACACACACACACACACTATCTGATCTGAGGTCTGATATATATATATATACATACACACTTTTTGTGGTCCACCACAACCGTTGAGATAAAAAGCCTCCACGCTATAATGGTTATGTTTATTATTGCAGAGGCCACTTGCACATGACAGCAATGCAAAGAACTGCATCCCACAGCCCCTGTGCCGCATTCCCCTAATGCATCCAGAGGAGCTGTATTACTCTCAGGATTGACAGAGGATGAGGGACGAGACTGAATCTGAGGTCCCCTCTGAGCAGTCTGGGACCCAGTCTGTGTCGTTATTGCTAGACTCGTCATCCTCTTCATCTGAGGAATATTCTTCTGTGAAGCTGGAGCTTCTTTCCACATTTTTTTTGCCCTCTTCCATTGCCATATCTTGGCAGTATGAAAGCGGCCTCTTTTGCGTTGGCGTACATTCGCGTCTATACCTCTCAGTGCGCTTGCTTTTGACTGCACTAGTTTATGTGGGACCTGCATTTTTCACAGGTGTATGCTTGGCAGCAGATAGAATCATTTTGTTAGGGAGACGGGCAGCTACCAGCTTAGAGATTCACCGTGGTCAAATTTCAAGACTACTGGTTCCATGAATGATCACTACGAACAACCGAAAATGCCGGAATGCATGCACAAAACAAACAAAAATGGCGAAAGCCCATTACTTCAATGAAAATCTAAACAATAACATACAGTATCAAACCCTAGAAACTTTTGGAAAACCATAAGTAACATACAAGCACGCCCTGTCCACTCCCAGCCAGCTGCTGTCAAAGTAAACAACCAAACCCTGCAACGCCCCCTAGATGTAGCAATTGCCTTTAATGATTATTTTGTTGGATGTGCCACCACCCTGATTGCTAAGCTAGGAAATGACATGCAATCAGAAAGGCCACATGCAGGTCAAGCCCCTCCAACTGTGCAAAGACCCTGTATCAGACAGGCACTGGTCTAAAACTGAATTCCTGTCAGTGTCATTACTAAACTTCTCCGTAACCAAAAAATGAAATACCTGTCTGGACCTGATCAGATACCAGCAATGCTGCTGAAAATCAGTGCACCGGCAATTGCAAATCCTGTCGCAACCCTAATCGATGAATCACTGGCAACTGGATACATACCCAAACTCTGGAAGACTGCAAGGGTGGTACCTATCCAAAAAAGTGGTGACAGTACTTTGGTATCTACCGTCCAATATCATTGCTCCCTGTACTGTAATGTCAAAAATTTTGGAAAAGTGCATCTACACACAATTACGTGATTATTATCAATATTGGAATTACTTAACCACGGATCAATCCGGCTTTCGTCCAAATCACTCAACTACAACCGCCCTTTTAAAAGTCTGCAATGATATCCAAGCTGGGATGGAACAAGGAAACCTAACTGGAGCATCTTCCTTGATTTTGCCAAGGCCTTTGACACAGTAGACCATGGCATCTTGTTAAAAAAACTTAAAGACTCTGGTATTGGTGATCGCACGCTGACCTGGTTTCAATCATATGTATCCGACCAATGGCAATATGTGTCCATTTCTGGCAGCTCCTCCCTCCCGCTCCCAGTCACTTGCGGTGTACCCCAAGGCTCAATACTCGGCCCCTGCTATTTACAATATTCATAAATGATCTGCCCAACGTCTGCAAAGCCTCAACTGTACACATGTACGCAGACGCCACTGTAATCTATACCAGCAAACCAAATCTCCCGCAGCTGGAGGCCGTGCTGCAAGAACAATTCACAGGGGTAGAAAAGTGGATCAAACACAAACTTTTTTTAAATACTGACAA
Source organism: Leptobrachium leishanense (assembly GCA_009667805.1). Taxonomy (NCBI): domain Eukaryota; kingdom Metazoa; phylum Chordata; class Amphibia; order Anura; family Megophryidae; genus Leptobrachium; species Leptobrachium leishanense. Next base: position 31,746 of record RXON01004229.1, on the reverse strand, counting down.
AACTGTAACGATGCTCTTTGGAACAAAACCTAAACTACATAAATTGCAAAATCCCCATCTATGTGTCAGGACAAAATCAAATGGCACGCTGACCACAGTCACTTCTCTCAAATATCTAGGTATGTGGTTGGACCCTAATCTATCCTTTGGCCCCACTTCGAAAAACTCTCATCTAAACTTTACCCCAAACTAGGTGCCCTGTACAGAAACAAATCCTGCCTGAGCCCCACGGTAAGAAAGCAGATTGTACAACAAATGCTTATGCCGGCTATTGATTACGGAGATGTAGTGTATGCAGCGGCCCCGCAAACACACCTTCAGAAACTTACTACATTGTAGCACAAAGAAGCAGAATCAGTAACTACAATGTAACTACATGACCCACCATTGTGACATGTTAAAAGAGCTAAACTGTCAGTCGCTGGAGTCTAAACGCACCCTTCACCTTTCCAACCTGGCGTTTAAGAGCTTTTCTGGGAAGCTGCCACCCTATCTGTAACGGGGGGAGTAGCGCCCACTAGAGAGTAGCGGAGTTGAGATCCTTAAGGACTGATAAATCTTTTGGACGTTTAAACACTGCTTGGCATATGCAGACTTATAAGCTTGAGGCAGTGAGGATGAACAAAACACTGAGTTGCTACTAAGCACTAAAGGTTTCGAGACAGACTACTTGGAGCACGTTCAGAAATACAAAGATACGTCAGACAGTTGGTGAATTGCACGGACTGCAGAGCAGTCAGGAATTGAGCTGCTTTAACGTTTTCTGATAATTGGGAGCAGATCAGCGGTACCTTAAGATAGTCAGCGGCAACACATACACCTCGGGGTCTATCGTTGGTACAGTATCGAGTATATTTGATGGTGAGAGCACACTGAACATGAGCCGCATATAAACAGTATCCTTTATAGCAGGATTGGATGTTGATGGCTCAGAGCTAGAGCTGGGGGTCTTGCTCTTCTAAATCCGAATCCCAAGCTTCACTCTCATCTAACAGGCTTTTGCAGATGTTTTTGTAACTGGATGCAAATGAAAGTAATTCTTCACGTAGGGCGACTGGGTCTATTTGCGTAACTGCGTCGGAAATAACATTTAACTGGATCTTGTCTGAAGAAGCCAGTATTTCATCAAATCGATTTGGATCCAAACAAGAAATTTGCTTGTAAAGTTATCCATGAGTTAAAAACCTGGACTTCATACTTTCCAAAACAGAGTAAAGGATAACATTGTAACGTGAAGTTTCCCCGTTTTTCCTGTTGTGAGCACCTTCAGCAGTTCTGGTTGATCTTGGTTCAGAAAAGCTTTTATTGAAATGAATGTTGTCACCGGCCAATTTCCCATTCAGATTATCAATAAAAGTACTTGTAGACTGGAAAACCGCAGCAAAGTCTCTGCATATTCTATCTAGACGCGTTACAGCATCGGCCAGCATCTCCGTGTCTGGATAAAATCAAGGCCTGTAGTTTGCAGATAATCTGATACAAGGTAGTGATGTCAAATACTCGAATAAAAGTCAAAGCTGCCAGGATGGTTCAAATTTGCAAAGATTTTCACTCCATTTCAGAGCTTCATGGCGAGCAGAGGTTCGAAACTCCGTTGAGTCGCTTACTTCTTTCAAGATTAGAACAAGGTCTGAACATGATTCGTTGAAGTGAACGTCAAAACTTCCAAATATTACTCGAAGTGCTCTAGCTCTGCTTGACCACCTTGTTTTTCCAATACCTGCCAGGCTTTCCTCTCATATGGTCTTCCCAGAGTTTCATCCTTTTGTGTGACTCATTGAAGAAAGTTGATAAGTTAGTAAGAAGGTCGAATAGGCTGACGGCTGGAACACATCCAGTACTTACAGTGGCAAGAAAAAGTATGTGAACCCTTTGGGATTACGTGGAGTTTTGCATGAATTGGTCATAAAATGTGCTCTGATCTTCACCTAGTCACAACAATTTGAAAAACACAGTCTGCTTAAAATAATACAACACAAACATTATATGTTTTCATGTGTTTATTGAACAGAACATGTAAACATTTACAGTGCAGGGTGGAAAAAGTATGTGAACCCCTAGCCTAATGACTTCTCCAAGAGCTAATTGGAGCCAGGAGTGAGCCAACCTTGAGTCCAATCAGTGTGATATTATTGGATGTGTTACTGAAAGCTGTCCTGCCCTTTAAAAACACACACCAGTTTTGGGTTTACTGGTTTCAAGAAGCACTGCCTGATGTGAACCATGCCTCACAGAAAAGAGCTCTTAGAAGACCTACGATCAAGAATTGTTGACTTGCATGAAGCTGGAAAGGGTTACAAAAGCCTTGATGTTCATGTGGCCACGGTAAGACAGACTGTCTACAAATGGAGAAAGTTCAGCACTGTTGCTACTCGCCCTAGGCATGGTCGTCCTGTAAAGATGACTGCAAGAGAACAGCGCAGAATGCTTAATGAGGTAAAGAAGAATCCTAGAGTGTCAGCTAAAGACTTACAGAAATCTCTGGCACATGCTAACATTTTTGTTGACACATCTACAATAAGGAAAACATTAAACAAGAATGGAGTACATAGGAGGACACCACGGAGGAAGCCATTGCTGTCCAAAAAGAATATTGCAGCACGTTTGAAGTTTGCAAAAGAGCACCTGGATGTTTCACAGCACTACTGGCAAAATATTCTGTGGACAGATGAAACCAAAATTGAGTTGTTTGGAAAAAACACACAACACTATGTGAGGAGAAAAAAAGGCACAGCACACCAACATCAAAACCTCATCCCCACTGTAAAACATGGCGGAGGGAGCATCATAGTTTGGGGCTGCTTTGCTGCCTCAGGGCCTGGACGGATTGTTGTCATTGATGGAAAAATGAATTCCAGAGTTTATCAAGACATTTTGCAGGAAAACGTAAGACCATCTGTCCGCCAACTGAAGCTCCGCAGAGGATGGGTGATGCAACAGGACAATGACCCAAAGCATACAAGTAATTCAACAAAAGAATGGCTTCAACAAAACAAAATACGCCTTCTGGAGTGGCCCAGTCAGAGTCCTGACGTCAACCCGATTGAAATGCTGTGGCATGACCTTAAGAGAGCGATTCACACCAGACATCCCAAGAATATTGCTACACTGAAACCGTTTTGTGAAGAGGAGTGGTCCAAAATTACTCCAGATCGTTGTGCAGGTCTGATCTGCAACTACAGGAAACGTTTGGTTGAGGTTATTGCTGCCAAAGGAGGGTCAACCAGTTATTAAGTTCACATACTTTTTCCACCCTGCACTGTGAATGTTTACAGGTTCTGTTCAATAAAAACATGAAAACATATAATGTTTGTGTTTTTTTATTTTAAGCAGACTGTGTTTTTCAAATTGTTGTGACTTAGATGAAGATCAGAGCACATTTTATGATCAATTCATGCAAAACTCCACGTAATCCCAAAGGGTTCACATACTTTTTCTTGCCACTGTACATCTCCAATAACCAAGTTGAGAACATGTGCATAACACCATGTGTGAATATGTGTAGGCCGAACTTCCTTCATCAATGCCTGCAAACCTGTGTAGGTTCCACTCATATTAGCCGCTCCGTCAAAAGAATCACTGATGCACTTTTCAAGTTGATTCCAGTCGCTGACGGTGATTCCCTGAGTAAGGCATGTAGGGTTTTACTACTTGAGTCTTCAAGGTGACTAGACGCAGTAATTTTTCCTTCACCTTATCACCAGCAACATACCTAACAACAATGGCACACTGATCACGAGCTGATACATCTTGCGTTGAGTCCATTTGAATGGAAAATATTCCAGAACTCTCCACTTCTTTGACTATTTCATCCTTTAAGGTGTCACCAATAATAGAAAATAACTTGTTGATTGTAGATTTACACAGAAAAGTTACAAACTTTCCTCTTCCCTTTTTGATGGATCACGTGTCTTCGCTTTCTGTATAACGTTCATTAAATGCGCTTTTAACACTGGACTGTAGTCAGCATGAAGCTTCACAGTCTCCATAAAATTACCACGATTTTCTAGATGATCCTCAAACTCAAACTTCGGCCACAGACTCAACAGGACTACTTCGGTATGATATTGTTTTTTCATTGGTGTTCAAGCACTATCTATTATGTGGCTTACAATAGCACGGCGTTGAAGTACTTGTTGATTTCTAAGAGTCATCTGACTACTCAACAATTTGTGCTTGATGGATTTTCCTTTCATATTTAGGGAATAAGTGTCACTTGTGTTTGGCATTGAGGGTTCTCATGTTCCATTAATCTTGTTGTGATGTGTCTCCAGTCGCTGCAACCTTGTATTATAGGAGTCTTTTATACTTTTCCGGTCCATAAAATAAGCAAATGGCACAATGTACACTGGATATTTTTTCATTAAAGGTAACCCATCTTCTATGAACGTTAGATCTTTGTGTGCCTCTTCGGTAGTAAACAACCTTGTCATTAAATGGTGTGTTGTCTATTGGCTGGTTAGGATGGAAGTCCCAAAACATTTCCATAGTAATGCCAGCTTTGTGCAGGTCTTGTCCATACTGAAAGTAGTCTTCTGTTAATGGTGTTCTTTCCGGTCCAGATGGCATTTTGGCAGGCAGAGGTTCGAGAGTATCTTCTTCGTTTGGTAGACACATTTCAACAATAGATTCTGTTTCAGGATCTCGAATCACTTCTTCTGGAAACGATTCCATTGGTCAACAGGAGCATCTTCCTTCGGAAATTCAGATTTTTTCCAATTTTTTTTTATCAATTTTTCTAGTAGATGCCTCATTTTCTCTTCTCTGCCTGGTTAACTTTCTTGTCATGGCACCACTTGTGCTTATAAGTGCCAGACATTGCCAGTATTTTTGAACCTGGTAATAAAATGATATAATCAATTTGGCTGCACTTCAGGTAAATAAACTAGGGATAGACCGATATCATTTTTTCATGGCCGATACCGATACAGATTATCGGCAGCTTTTCTGGCCGATAGCCGATATTTGGTGCCGATATTCTGTAAATTGAAAGCTCTGAAAAAAACAGCACAAATCTGACTATGCCATGAACTCAATGGCCTAAACAACAATCTTTGTGCAAACGTTTCCACCGGTGCAAAAAAACATTTAACGCGAGGGGCAAAACCCTTTACGCCGAATGCCATATTACATAGTCAGCGCAACAAACGCACATAATCGTCTACCGCGGGTGAACTTGCGAACCCTGCGTGAGCTTACTGTACGTCGCGCGATCTATACTTAACAATGTGAGCGCAAATGCCTTTGTGCGCTGGTACGCGGATGGTATTACAATCTATGCGCAGTTTGTAACGCACAGCATTTGCACGTATAATTTTAGCAACTCCTAACAGCTGAAACGTCCTGGCCGAAACCAAATACACCAGCCAAAAAAAAATGCAGCAAAGTATAGTTACACATTCTACACATACCCAAACCAATAAAATGGAGAAGTTGTGCGTGCATGCATTATTGCTGCAGCATATATGCTGGCTTGTGGTTGTGGTTCTTAATTCTGATTGGCTGAATTGCGTTTAAAAAAATGACAGCACACTGATTTCTGCGCGCAACAGTACTGAGTGAGCATTTGGGCGTGTCCGGTTTATGTGCGTTATTGATCGGATCAAAAACGCGCGAGGATTGTAATTCCAGCGGTGATTTGCGCACGCAAACGTTTAACGCTTGGTGCAAAACGGCACACTTTGCGCGAGCGTTTTTGCGCAAAGATTGTAATATAGCCCAATGTGTTTAACATGTAAACAGTGCACCACGTCCACTTCATTTATTCAATTTAATAAGAATTTTTATTTTACTTAATCTTTTACAAACAATCAGACCGTGTCTTTGGCTTTCTTAAAGAGCCATCATATGATCCTGTATATAAGGGGTTCAGCAACCTTGGCCCTCCAAGGATATATTACAAAGTTATATTACAGCTCTGGTTAAGCAGTCACTTTGTAATATTGCCCCACGTTTTGGAATTACATCTGCTATTATGCTCATCTTCTCATTAGGTTCTTGGAGCCTCATGAGAAATCCAGTTCCAAAACATCTGGAGGTCCTAGGATGCTGGACCCTGCTGTAGGAAATAGACCCTGCATATCCTGTATAGGGAATTCCCTGCCAGATGGGATGGAAGCCCCATTTCTGTTGCCATCACGCTCATGCAGTAAGGGCTTACAGCCTGATGTGGGAGAAGCCCCAGATTCGCAGAGTTCTGTGGGATCTTGCGTGTCGCAGCTGCAGTGAGCAAACTGTCACGTATCCCCCTGAATACCAGAATATTGGTCCCTATACGCAAGACGCTCTCTAGCCTTCCGATCCTTAAGTGGTCGGCACGTCTAGATAGATATTTCGGTTCACAAGACAGAGTACCCACAAGGGTTAATATCAGACAGATATACAATGTCACGTATCCCCCTGAATACCAGAATATTGGTCCCTATACGCAAGACGCTCTCTAGCCTTCCGATCCTTAAGTGGTCGGCACGTCTAGATAGATATTTCGGTTCACAAGACAGAGTACCCACAAGGGTTAATATCAGACAGATATACAAGGCCTTTAGATAGTTTGTTCTCCCCAGGACTTTAGTAATATAAGAGGTAGTCTGCTGTATGCTTAGGGTTACACACAGACTAACACCGGTACCAAAGTTAGGAGCAGAACCGTTAGAGAAGTCGTTGCCAAAATCAGGAGTCATACACAGAGGTGGTTCTTTGCCAATGCCAGGGGTCATACACAGAGGTGGTTCTTTGCCAATGCCAGGGGTCATACACAGAGGTGGTTCGTTGCCAAGGCCAGGAATCATTCACAGAGAATATTATGCAGCCAGAAACAAAGGTCAGACACGGACAGTACCAAAAATCGCAAGAGCTCTGCGGGAATGCAATACCACGTCAGGGCACGGGTAAAACAGTGAAGCCGGGTTTTAAAACCGGCGGGTCCGCGTCATCACGCCAGGCCCCGCCCCCGGCGTCCCACGTGAGCGCAACCGGCTGCAATATCAATCGGCGCCTGGCCAGCGAGCAGCGTGGAAGCCGCTGCCAGGCGCCCAACGGATCGATACGTTACAGAACCCCCCCTCAAAGGGCGGCCACTGGACGACCCCCAGGGGCACGAGGATGAGCCAAATAGAAGGCTTTCACCAACCTAGGAGCATGGACTTCCGTAGCCGGGAGCCAAGAACGATCTTCTGGACCGTAGCCCTCCCAGTCAATCAAGTACTGTAAAGTCCCCCTAGATATCCTGGCATTCAGAATGGCCTTAACCTCAAACTCCTCCGTACCCTCCACGGAGACAGGAGGAGGCGGAGCATGGACCTTGGTATACCGGTTGCATAACAATGGCTTCAAGAGGCTCACGTGAAATACATTGTGTATCCTGATATGAGGAGGCAATGCCAAAGCATAGGAGACCGGATTGAGTCACCTCAGAACTTTATAGGGGCCTATGTATCTAGGTGCCAACTTCATGGAGGGCACTAAGAGTTTGATATTCCGCGAGGAAAGCCAAACCATGTCTCCAACCTGATACACAGGTGCTTGCCTCCTGTGTCTGTCTGCCTTAATCTTCTGGATGGCACTGCTTTTCTCCAGTGCCTCCTTAACTCTCCCCCAAGTCTCCTTCAAGGATGCCAAATGCTCGTCTAAAGCAGGTATTGTGGTATCCGGAAACGTAGCGGGGAGCACGGGAGGATCGAAACCGTAAACAGTGAAGAAAGGTGAATGTCCTGTGGATTCACTCACTGCATTGTTCAAAGCATACTCTGCCCATGGTAGAAGATCAGACCAGTTATCCTGTTTGTCAGATATAAAACATCTTAGATACTTTTCTATATTCTGATTAGCGCGTTCTGCTGCTCCGTTAGTCTGGGGGTGATAGGCCGAGGAGAAAGATAAGTCTATCCCCACATTCTTACAAAACCCTTCCAGAATCTGGAGACAAATTGGGTACCCCTATCGGAGACAATCCCAAGAGGAATACCATGTATGCGGACCACGTTGTTTATGAATATGGGCACCAGTTCGAGTGCCGAAGGTAGTTTACGAAGAGGAACATAGTGGCCCATCTTGGAGAACCGATCTATGATAGTAAGTATTACTGTATTACCTCTTGAAACAGGTAACTCAACTATAAAATCCATTGCCAAATGCGACCATGGTCGTTCTGGGATTGGCAGAGGCTGGAGTAAACCAATGGGTACTGTTTTGGGACTTTTATGTCTTGTGCACACCTCGCATACAGCTATGTAATCTTTTACATCTTGGCGTAACGAGGGCCACCAGAAGATTTTACTGATGCTGGACACCGTTTTGGTGATTCCCATATGCCCAGAAGTTTTATTGTCATGGTAAATGTTTAGTAATTCCTCTCTTTCATTTTCAGGTACAAAGAGTTTCGCGGGAGGTCTCCCCTCAGGAGCTGTGCCCTGAACGGTTTGCAACCTTTTCATCAAAGGAGACGAGACATTAATCGTGGTAGAGGCTATTATCCGTTCTTGGGGTACAATGGGATGCTGATCTTGGATATTATGCTCGTAAGATTCATACTGTCTTGATAGTGCGTCTGCTTTGATGTTTCTGGATCCAGGTCTATAGGTCAGGACATAATTAAAACTCGAAAGGAACAACGACCATCTCGCTTGCCTGGAATTTAGACGTTTAGCATCTCCAATGTATGTGAGATTTTTATGATCAGTTATGATAATGATGGGATCATTAGACCCTTCCAGTAAGTATCTCCATTCTGCCAAGGCTGAAACGACTGCTAACAACTCTCGGTTTCCTATGTCATAGTTCCTCTCTGCCGGGGACAGTTTCCGGGAATAGAAGCCGCATGGATGCAAGCGTTTATCGGGTGCCTCCCTTTGGGACAAGACTGCACCAAGACCTATTTCGGAGGCGTCAACTTCTACTTGAAATGGCAGAGTCGGATCTGGATGTCTGAGAACAGGGGCAGTAGTGAATGCTTGTTTGAGTGCCTCAAAGGCTTGACTGGCTTGGGGTGTCCATTTCTGATTTCCCACCCCTTTCTTTGTCATAGCCGTGAGAGGAGATACCAAAGCTGAAAAGTCTTTAATGAATCTCCTATAATAATTAGTAAACCCCAGAAACCTCTGGATGCCTTTCAGCCCTTGGGGCAGAGGCCAGTCAATGATTGCTGAGAGCTTCTTAGGATCCATCTGAAAACCGTCAGGAGTTATTATGTAGCCAAGGAAATGTACTGTTTTTATGTCAAATAAACATTTTTCCAGTTTACAAAACAACCCAGCCTCCAACAGTTTTTTCAATACTTGTTTCACATGGACATGATGGGTTTCAATATCAGGGGAGTATATCAGGATATCATCCAGATATACAATGACAAAAACTTGTAGAAATTCTCTTAGGGTATCGTTTAGGAGGTCCTGAAAAACGTCTGGCGCATTACATAAACCAAAGGGCATCACTAGGTATTCATAATGTCCACTTCGTGTATTAAAAGCCGTTTTCCATTCATGGTCTTTTTTGACCCTTACCAGGTTGTAAGCTCCGCGTAAATCGAGCTTAGTATAAATTCTGGCCCCTTTTAGTCGGTCGAATAGTTCCGTGATAAGAGGTATGGGATATGCGTTCCTTATGGTAATCCTATTCAAACCTCTATAATCAATGCAAGGTCGCAGATCTCCCTCTTTTTTGGAGACAAAAAGAAACCTGCTCCTTCTGGAGAGGAGGACCGTCTGATAAATCCTCGCTCTAGATTCTCCCTTATGTACTCCTCCATAATGTCGTTTTCCTTTTGCGACAAGGGGTATACGTGTCCCCTAGGAGGCATAGTACCGGGGAGTAAATTTATTGCACAGTCGTATGGGCGGTGTGGTGGTAGGACCTCAGTCCTGGATTTAGAAAACACCTCCTTTAATTCTTGATAACATTCAGGGACCTCTGTGGATAAAGGAGGAGCTGTGGCAATGTTGAGGCTACCGATCACATTGACCCTACCCAGACATTTTGACTGACAATGAGGACTCCAATATTTTATGTCTCTCTGGACCCAATCAATAACTGGGTTGTGTTCTACCAACCATGGAAACCCAAGAACGACAGGACATGAAGGAGATTCAATGATCTGAAAACATATTGTTTCATGGTGCAATACTCCTGTTACCATACATACATGAATAGTGTCGTGAGTAATACGTGGACAGGATAGCGGGTTCCCATCTATGGCTTCTACCATTAGAGGTTTTTCTTTGAGAACCAGAGGTATGAGGTTTTTTGCAGCAAAATGTTTATCCATGAAATTACCTGAGGCCCCAGAGTCCAAAAACGCCTCAGTCTCGAGGTGAACCCTTTCCCAGGTTAGAGAGATTGGTAACAGAATCCTGGATTTTTTTTTTTCATTATCCACAAAGGAGGCATAAAGAGAACCAATAACCTGGGTGTTAGCTGTTCTTTGGCTTGATGTACCACTGTCACCCCTGCTACCCCTAGGTCTTTGAGGACATTGAAGGCGAAAATGGTCTGCCCCTGCACAATAGAAACATAGCCCCTTTTCCCTTCTGTGAGCTCTTTCTGCGTCCGAAATACCAGTTTTTCCTATCTGCATAGGTTCTGCACCTGGCATTTCCCCTCTTACATTTTCCTGGTTACTGGATGTACTGGTATTTCTAGACAATAGAGGTAAAGGAGGCAAGACCCTTCTGGGTCTATCTCTAGGATGTCTCCTTTCCCTAATTTGATCATCCATGGCAATACAAAAATCAATAAGTTGATCAAGTGTCTCTGGCAATTTTAATGGAGCCAACTCGAACATAAAAGTATCGTTTAGGCCTTCAGTAAAGGCTAATGTTAAGACATCGTTAGGCCAGAGAACCTCTGAAGTCAGAGTTTTGAAGTCTATAGCGTAATTATTATTATTATTATTATTTATTTATAAAGCGCCAGCATATTCCGCAGCGCTGTACAATAAGCACAGTACAGACAGGGTTACAATACATTGAACAACATTTGACAAACAGTACAGGAGGAGATGAGGGCCCTATTCCCGTAGGAACTCACAATCTAGGAGGGTTGGGGTTGGAAACAGGAGGAGAGGACTGTAAGGTGAGAGTGATTGATGGTTGCGTCAGTGAGTTGGGTGGTAGGCTTCACTAAATAGGAATGTTTTCAGGGAGCGTTTGAAGGAAGAGAAGTTAGGAGAAAGTCTGACAGCACGAGGGAGAGCGTTCCAGAGAGTGGGGGCTGCGCGTGAGAAATCCTGCAGTCTATCATGGGAAGAGGTGATGCGGGGAGAAGCTAGGCGCAGGTCACTGTTTGACCTTAGGGAGCGGGCTGGGGTGTATTTGGTGATTAGTGAGGACAGGTAGTGGGGCGCTGAGTTAGTGAGGGTTTTGATTCTATGAGAGAGAAGGAAACTTGGTGATTGAAATGGCTGTTATTTATTTTGTTTGTTGGATCAGCTTAGGGAGTGTCCCACATATCAGCTTATGAGCTGCTTTTTGTCTCACACATATCAGGATATGAGCTGCTTTGTGTCTCACACATATAAAAAGCAGCTCATTTCCTGATATGTGTGAGATAAAAAGCAGCTCATTTCCTGATCTCACACATATCAGGAAATGAGCTGCTTTTTGTCCCACACATATCAGCTTATGAGAGGCTTTTTGTCTCACACATCAGAAAATGAGCTGCTTTTTGTGTCCCACATATCAGCAAATGAGCTGCTTTTTGTCTCACGCTTATCAGGAAATGAGCTGCTTTTTGTGTCCCACATATCAGCTTATGAGATGCTTTTTGTCTCACGCTTATCAGGAAATGAGCTGCTTTTTGTCTCAACATATCAGGAAATGAGCTGCTTTTTATCTCACACATATCAGGAAATGAGCTGCTTTTTGTCTCACACATATCAGGAAATGAGCTGCTTTTTGTCCCACACATATCAGCTTATGAGAGGCTTTTTGTCTCACACATCAGAAAATGAGCTGCTTTTTGTGTCCCACATATCAGCAAATGAGCTGCTTTTTGTCTCACGCTTATCAGGAAATGAGCTGCTTTTTGTGTCCCACATATCAGCTTATGAGATGCTTTTTGTCTCACGCTTATCAGGAAATGAGCTGCTTTTTGTCTCACACATATCAGGAAATGAGCTGCTTTTTATCTCACACATATCTGCAAATGAGATGCTTTTTGTCCCACACATCAGAAAATGAGCTGCTTTTTGTGTCCCACATATCAGCAAATGAGCTGCTTTTTGTCACACACATATCAGGAAATGAGCTGCTTTTTGTTGATCAGTCCATTTGCTGTATCTGGGCCTGTAAACACAAGTTTTATCAGCTCCCTTTATTTTGATAAATTTTCTGATATGTTCCCTGATTCTAAATCCAGGGAAGGAATGCTCTTTGTGTTGCTGTTTGCTGCCATGTCTCTCTGACCCCACTCCTGGTACCATGTGATGAATCCACTGAAGTATTTGCAGACAACAAGGAGCTTGACAAGAACAGACTTTACTCAGCAGCATCATCTTACAATGGCTGCCACTCCCCATCCCCGGATCACATGACTGTTAACTGTTTGCTAACATGCACAATGAACTAGGCATAATTCTGATATATTTAATATATAATATGAAGCATACACATCATTACAGGGAGCATTCTGCTGCTCGAGGTTTCATTTTGCAGGACTTGCTGTACGAGACTTTGGTGCCGGCCCATGAACAGTCTCCTGAGGAGCCCCACCAGTGGCAGAGGGAACGGCGCTCTAAGCCCCAGTTTGGTTAAGCCCATGGCCTCGAGGAGTTCAGATCGTGATGGTGAAGCTGAGGTGCAGGACGCCATTTCCCTGGTCATCTGAGGGGTTTATCGTCTTAGATACGCTGCCTCGTGAGCTGCGTTCTGGATTGTGGCGGAGGGTGAGCATGGTGCGTGCTGCTGCTGCAGGTCTTTTCCCCTCTAGTTTTAGGTGCAGTGGTTGGTGAGGAGCAACAGGCGGATGGTGCTGGCCAGGCTGGTGAGGACCGCTGACATACCGGTGGCTGTGGACAGATCGGCGCCTTACCTAGCACTTCGGTTGGTGGCTTTATGGGTCGGAATGGACGTTTACAGCGCTCTCTTCCGAGGGGTGGCTTGGATTCTGGATCTGGAGGTTTGCGGTGGATGCCTAATATCAGTGGAGGTGCTGTTTCTGGGCGACCATCGCTGGATCCACCTTTGACTGCTGTCCCAAGGGCTGCTGGAGGATCATCCATGCTGGCGGCTGGTGAGTCGGGTTTTGAGGGTGCGGTGTTTGTATCGCTGGGCCTTTCGGGCACTGATGCATCTGGCAGGGCTAGTGGGGTGACGACGGGGTTAATAGAGACCCTGGTTGCGGCTATTAGGCACTGGCAGGATGGGTCAGTTGCTGCGTCACGTGCGCAAGCTGGGCATGCTGTTGCTGGGGGCGCGGCGTCTGTGTTAATTTTGCGCCTGGTTCCGCTGGATGGGAGCCCCTGAGTCTGCTCTTTCACAATGTTTGGGGCCTGCTTCTGCTCCTGTGCAGGTTCCTGCTGTGCTCGGTGGAGCGGCGCTTGCAGCTGGGGCTTCCCCGTTGGACGCGGTGGTTGGACCTTCGGTACCTGCTCCGGTAAATGTTCCTGCGCCACTCGCTAGTGGTATTCCTGTGCCTGGTGCAGTTGGTCCTGCGGTAGGCTTTATGGGGCTTGTGGTTTATGTCCAATGGGCCTACAGGTCTTTAATGACATTAAGGAGAAAATTTGGAAAGGTGAATATGTTGATGTTATGACTTTGATCGTCCAGGTGTTGATTCCTTGCCGGGGGCAAGGATAAGGACCAAGCGAAGACTTTGCCACAGACCTTTGGCAACTGGATTCAAGGTTTTTCTAGCTTATAGCGCAATTTTGTGTGAGGGTTTCCCCGACCACAGCGTGTCTTTGTTGGGGGGCTTGCAAAAATTTACGGGGGTCTATTTTGTTTTGTTACGTCCAACAGTTTTGGCAGAAGATGGCGGTGCGTCCTGGGCTCCGCTTGATTTGCAGGACGCCAATATGTGGCTATTACTCATGATGCCAAACTGCCCAGTGGTGTCACCCTTTCCTGCATCCGCAGTGCCCGGAGCCCCTGGAGTGCCCACGGATGCAGAGAGGGGGTGATGCTGGCTCTTTAATGAGTCCCATTGCCGTTGGTCCTCATATTGCAGGTTCAAGCATGAATGTTCTTTCTGTGGGGGGTCCCAACCGGCATTTCGATGTTTCAGAAAGGGCCATGGCTCGGCCTTTAGGGCTTCGGGTCAGACAGCCTGATAGAAGGGATCACCCCGGTGATCGTGCGGGCCATGGGTCCTTGGCTAGTCCGGTACCCCAATAGGCGATGCGCTGTTATTGTGGGTTTTCGTGAGGGTTTTGTTATTCCACATGTGCCTTCTGACTTTTCTCGATTTGGTGGCTGGACCTGGTTGTTATTGGCAAAAGCGGACATGGAGTCGGCGTTTCGGTTGTTACCGATTCGACCGGATTGCTATCACTTGCTGGGGTGTTCCTTTCGTGGAGGTTTTTATTACGACCGTTTTCTTCCGATGGGCTGCTTGATATTTTGCTACTATTTTGAGTTGTTCTCTGGACGGAGTTCGGTGGTCCATTATTAGGAGGATTTCCTATTCGTGGGGCTGGAGGATTCCGGCAATTACACCGCGCTGCTGCAGTTTTTCGGGAGGTTGCCGAGGAATTCGGTGTGCCTTTGGCCGATGATACGAGGGGGGGCCCAGTTTAATCGCTTGCCTTTTTTGGGCTTTGAGATCTATACGGTCTCGAGCGGAATGTGTGGTTGCGGGCCTGGCACGTGCCGGGTGTGCGGAACGTGATTGCTGACGCTCTCTCCCGCTTCCAGTGGCTCCGGGAGCAGCAAGGAATGCGACACCCTTTCCACTGTGGCTCTGGACTCTCGCTTCTCCAGGCTGAGGATTTTGTTGGGGGACTCTGTCGGGAGCGACGTGGACGGCATATTCTCAGGTCTGGCGGAGGTGGGGGTCACGGGGGGAACGGGGTTGGCATTCTGCGGAGGATCGTAGGGGCAACCTTGATTTATTTCGATTCCCTCCGGGAGTAAGGGGGCTCCGGTTTGGGAGCGGCCGGAGTACTGACTGCCCTTTCTTTTGGTACGAGGCGGTTGGTTGGGAGGATGTTGGTCAGGATTTTCTGCTTTGAAGGATTGTTTCGGGTTGGTGGCGGACTGCGGTGCCTGAGGTTCGGCGCCCAGCTTCTGGCCCCATGTTTTTGGAACTGTTGGATGTTTTACTCGGCGTTTGTCGTGATCTTTTTGAGGTCGCGATTGTTTAGAGTTGCGCTTGCTTTTGCCTTTTATGGTGCCCTGAGGGTGCTCTCAGATGCATTCTGCCTTGCGCATGTTTCTCTGTCAGCCGATGAGGTGAGGTTTTTGATTGTCAGGTACAAGACGGACCGTTTGGGTAGGGGCTTTCTGATTACTTAAATGCGATTGGGGTGATCGGGTGTCCTTTGGGCCTCACGCGGGAGTATTTGGCTATTCGGCCGGATTTCACTGACTCTTTTTTGATTTATATTGATGGGGTTCCTTTGACTTGATACCAATGTCCTACAGTTTTTAAGCGATGCGTTCAGGTTTTGGGTTATGAACCGGGGTTGTTTGCCTCCCATTCTTTTCGTATAGGCGCGGCGACTGTGGCTGCGGGTGCTGGCGCATCGGACGGCATGATTCAGCGTCTGGGTAGGTGGGATCAGATCGCTTTTCCTCTTAGGTTCGTCCTAACCTTTTATAATTTCAGGTGCTTCCCCAAGGATGGTCTGGAGATTGGGTCATTCCTTCGTGCATTGGGCGGCCATGCGGGCTGAGCATCGGCTGCATGGCAAAAATCTTGGTTTCCCGGCGGAGAGCGGAGATTCACTGTTGGAAATCCGGGGTTTGCGTTGGGTTCGGGTGTCGAAGGAATGCAATGTTTTGGCTGGGAGGGTTCCCAGGGAGGTTAATTTAGTTGTTCATGCGGGGGGGGGGAATGATTTGGGGAAGGTGCGTTCGGTGGACCTGATTCGGGCTATGAAGCTGGATCTGGCCCGCTGTTTTGCTAAATTTGGGAGATTGTCGCTGGTGTGGTCCGACATTATTTCTCGACCTCGTTGGGAGGAGATGGCGGCGCCACGGGCCAATGACAGGGCCAGGAAGAGGGTTAACAGGTAGGTTTCTAAATTTGTTCTGCAGTTAAGGGGGGTTTCAATCCGTCACACGGAGTTGGAAGGCGACAATCGGAATGTGATTCGGGGTGATGGGGTCCATTTGACGGACATTGGTTTGGATATACTTTTAACTGGTTTGATGTCAGGGATTGAGGAGGCGCAGGGGCAGCCATTAGGAGACCATGGTGCCCCTGGCATTGGCGTGGATCCTGGACAGCGGTGCTTTAAAATGGTTAGGCCGCCTTTGGGTGAGGCATTTAACGAGACGAGCCCCGCTTGATATCGGTCAGGCGGGGTGACGAGCTCCTAGTTTTGGATCGGTAAACTGCCTATTACATGGGTAATAGGGCGGATAACAGAGGAAAAGCACTGCTGGATTACATGGTGTAAATATTTAATAAAGCTGTGGCCCTTTCCAGTTAAGGGGTATGGGTCAAGGAGGTCCCAGGTTTAATCAGTCAAGATGTGTCCAGGTGAGAGCTAGGAGCACACCATGATAGAGCCTGCCCCGGAAGCTGTATAGAGGGTGTCTGAGGACCATCCACAGCTTCAACGGTAATCTGAGGACTATCCGCAGCTTCACCTGGATAATCTGCAGAGCATCCAGCCCGCTTGGGTAACAGTGAATTTTGCCATTATCTATGGATATTATCAATGAAAATGGCAAAAGACAAACATTAAAATGTATTGCGGACATAATGAATATACAGAGTGACAGGATATGTTTCTTATATGAAGGTGAAAGAGTTACATGATCTTTATTATGTGTCACATGTGCTTATATATCATTTATAAAACATAATAACCATCAGGTTACTCCTTTATATAATATCTTTATCTTCATAAATTCATTTTCAGACAATTAATGCACAGAGTCACATGACGGTTATTTAGTGGTTTGTGACTGGATACAATTTCATTAAAATAACACAAAAAACACTATTTTGTTCCGGGTCAGATGACAGTTTGCAGCTTTACCCGGGTAATCTGCTGAAAACCCCAAAAAAGGCCGAGTACCCAGAGGCGTTTGGATATTTTGCAGATTACCCGGATAAAGTCCGATGTTTCGTCGCACATCACACTTTATCCACCAACACTAGAGTAATGTGCGAATTACCTGGTTAAAATCCAGCAGAAAAGCGGATTACCCAGAGGCCTCTGGATACTTTGCAGATTACCCGGGTAAAGTCCGAAATTTCATTTCACTTCGGACTTTTGCTAATGACACCTGGGTAATGGTAGGATTGCCCGGGTAATCCTAGGATAAACCGCACTTCGGGCTTTACCCGTACTATATATACACAGTACTGTGCAAAAGTTTTAGGCAGGTGTGAAAATATGCTGTAAACACAGAATGCTTTCATAAATGGAAGTGTTAAACGTTTATATAAATGAAGAAAATGCAGCGAATGAACAAAAGAGAAATGTAAATCAAATCAGTATTTGCTGTGACCTCCCTTTGCTTCAAACCAGCAGCAATTCTTCTAGCTACACTTGCAGACCGTTTTTGAAGGAGTTCGGCTGGTAGCTCAGATCTCTTGTGGATGTCGGCTTCTGTCTCTTCATGTAATCACAGACACACTCGATGATGTTGAGCTCAGGGCTCTGTGAGGACCATCACTTCCAGTACTTCTTGTTCTTTACGCTGAAGATAGTTCTTTATGACTTTGGCTGTATGTTTGGGGTCGCTGTCCTGCTGCAGAATACATTTGGAGCCAATCATACGCTAGACTTGAGCACGGATTTTTTTTTTTAAATTCGGTTTGTTCGGAATTTAGAAATTTTTGTTTCGGGTCGTTTCGGCGCGACCTTTTTTTTTGGAATATCGTCCATTTATGTGTTTTCGGATCGGCTCGTTTTTCATAGACAGTTTTTTCGTGATTTCGGAAATTTTCGTGTTTTTCGGAACGTCTGTTCTCCTCGTTTCACACTCTCTGAATAACCCTGTATATTTTCATTTTTTATATTTTTGTCTTTTAATGTAACATGGTCATGTTTGGTATCGTTGGAAAGACCATGCTCTGGCCGATCCACGAATACCAAACATTAACCCCTAGCTGCCGCGGATTGGTGGCAGTAAGGGGCAAACTCCAGAACTGACGTCATGCGCTATGCACGATGACGCCAGTCGTCAGGGGAGATCCCGGCAGCTTGGCCGACCGCGGCTTGGGTCCTTCAAAGAGCGGAAGCGAGGAAACTTTCCCTTCGCCGCTCAGGCAGGAAGTATGCCGGAGACAGAGCTCCAGGCGCGGCTGTCCGAATGCCGATAGTGCATTCGAACAGCCGCCCAAGCCCGGGCCTCAACTTTAAGGGGCGCAAATTTCTTTTGAAATTATGCGCCCGGGGCCACATCCCCCCCCCCCACGCTACGCCACTGCCTCTCTGCAGTATAATTAATGCACCATATGAATCCTCACACTGCTGGGAAGCGCCTCTTGACTGATTAAACCTGGGACCTCCTTGACCCATACCCCGTAAAAATATAAAGAAAGACACAACACCTTCTTAACTGGAAAGGGCCACAGCTTTATTAAATATTTACACCATGTAATCCGGCAGTGCTTTTCCTCCATTATCCGCCCTATTACTCCTGTAATAGGCAGTTCACCGATCCAAAACCAGGAGCTCGTCACCCCGCCTGACCGAGATCAAAGCAGGGCTAATCTCGTTAATGCCTCACCCGAAGGCGGCTTAACCATTTTAAAGCACCGCTGTCCAGGAACCACGCCAACGCCAGGGGCACCATGGTCTCCTAATGGCTGCCCCTGCGCCCCACCGCAGACAGCGCGCTCCTCAATCCCCGACATCAAACCAGTTAAAAATATATCCAAACAATGTCCGTCAACTGGACTCCATCACCGCGAATCACATTCCGATTGTCGCCTTCCAACTTCGTGTAACAGATTGAAACCCCTGTTCTGTCCAAAGACATCGAGTTAAACCTTCTTGTCTCACAAACTTGGATACCATATTTATTTTGATCTCAGATTTATTAAGACAAGCCAGGTGAAACTGTAATACAGTAAAAACAAACTTCATAAACATCACAATTGGCATGCATAACAGCATTTTCATTACCAGATGATACTTTTTAGCTCTCTAGGGGTAGATGGCGATGGATGAGAAACACATGCCTTGCTTCAGTAATAACTTTCAGACACAAAATGGTGAATGCTTCACTTCCTGTCAAGATTCTACCCAGCATTCTCTGATTAATGACAACTTCCTTCCTATACATTCACTAATCTATACCAGCAAACCAAATCTCCCGCAGCTGGAGGCCGTGCTGCAAGAAGAATTCACAGGGGTAGAAAAGTGGATAGCAAATAACAAACTTTTTCTAAATACTGACAAAACGGTTACAATGCTCTTTGGAACAAAACCTAAACTACACAAATTGCAAACACCCCATCTATGTGTTGGGACAAAATCAAACGGCACACTGACCACAGTCACCTCTCTCAAATACCTAGGTATGTGGTTAGACCCTAATCTATCTTTTGGCCCCCACATCGAAAAACTCTCATCTAAAACTTTACCCCAAACTAGGTGCCCTGTACAGAAACAAATCCTGCCTGAGCCCCGCGGTAAGAAAGCAGATTGTACAACAAATGCTTATGCCAGCCATTGAATACGGAGATGTAGTGTATGCAGCCGCCCCGCAAACACACCTCCAGAAACTTACTACATTGTATAACTCATTCTGTCGCTTTGTGCTACAATGTAACTACATGACCCACCATTGTGACATGTTAAAAGAACTAAACTGGCCATCGCTGGACTCTAGACGCACCCTTCACCTTTCCAACCTGGTGTTTAAGAGCTTTCTGGGAAGCTACCACCCTACCTGAATATGCTGCTTCCCCCAGCAGTTCCCTCATCCCATAATCTCAGATCCAGAACCAGCACCTTACTTGCAATACCGCAATACAAAAAGAAAATGGCTCGATCCGCATTTTCCTACAGAGCACCGCAAATATGGAATAACCTCCCAGACGCCGTCAAATCTTCCCCCAGTCTAAAGTCCCTTAAGAGCTCCCTATTAGCATACCTCAATACAAAATGCACCTGTAAACATGTAACATAATGACTTTATTTCCTCCATATTTATTTTACTGTTAATCTGTATATTTGGTCTTGTGTTAATATCTTGCATTTTACGATTTTGTATTTCTGTAACCACTCAATGTTCTCGAACCCAGGACATACTTGAAAACGAGAGAAATCTCAATGTATCCTTCCTGGTAAAATCCTTTATAAATAAAAAATAAATAATATATATGAAATGGTTTAACAGCCGTACTACCACAAAAGGACACTAGATGGTGCTACACTCCACTATAACTAATGTACCGTACATTACAACTTTACACAAATCTATCACTGATTCTTCTTATTAAAGCATAAACATTATGATAGACCGCACACTCCCCGTCTGACGTCACACGACGTCACTAGCAGAGTCTTCCATAGAAAACAACAGAGCAAGTTCGTTCACTGGTCTTAAGAACACTTTAACCTCATTCTGTTGAAAGGTCTTGACCTCGACCTTACGGACACGATTATCTTTGCTTGGGAGTACTTTGGTGATCAGACCTAAAGGCCACATGTTCCTTAGCGTCTGACAGTCTTTCATTAGCACAACGTCTCCAGGTTTAAGGCTAGGGTCAGACTAACGCATTTTTCACGTTGACCGTGAAAATGTGCGTTCGAAGAAAGAACGTATTTTTTCACGGAATACGCAATAGCGGTCATACTATGCGCAGTTTCATCCGTGATTTTGTACGGATCATCAATAAAACACTTCTTGCATCTGGACGTTATGTTGGCCGGACATTAGCAGCGTCTGATGTCTCCAATTCACGCACACACGCCGCTAGCGGACGCAGCGCACTCTGTACGTCAGTACTAGTGGTTTAACGTTCTCGAAAAAATGCGTTCATTTTCCACTTGCGTTGCGCAGCCGGACTTTTGTGCGACCGTACTTCGTATATTGGCCGTCATTGCCCGGCATCTGCTGCTAGTGCGGCCGTGATTAAGTGCGCCAGAACGCGCGTTCGCACTGCCTCAGTCTGACCCTAGCCTAAGATTGGGCTTTCCAGTGTGCCACTTTCTCCTCACTTGTAGAGTAGATATACATTGTTCCTTCCACCGGCTCCAGAAGGTATTGGCAAGAACTTGTACCTGTCTCCATTGTCGCTTGTAAAGATCTTTCTCACAAAACTCTCCAGCTGGAGCACCGGCAAGATTAGTCTTTTGCGTGAGCAACATGGCGGGTGTGAGGATCACCGGGTCTTCAAAGTCACTTGAAATTGGTGTCAAAGGTCTGGCATTAATGATAGCTGTAACCTCTGCCATAAAGGTCACTAAACATTCGTGAGTAAGCCTTGCAGTTCCTACTTGCAGGAAGATAGAGTCAAGAATTCTGCGGGCTATGCCTATCATCCTCTCCCAGACACCTCCCATGTGAGAAGAGTGAGGTGGGTTGAAGATCCACGTTTCTTTAGCAAAGACCTCTCTTTGTACAACAGATATTAACCAATTTTTAGATTGTTCTAGGTCAGTCGCTGAGTAGCCGTTTTTGCATTGGTGCCAACCTCTGCAATTGTCTGGAGTCAGTGGTTTTTGTTTATAGGACTGAGCTATGTGGTTCAGGCAAGTAATAGCTCTAACTAATGACCTCCAGGTGGAAAACCTATTGAAACGGTGAGTTTTGAACTGGTTAAGAGAAGTTGTTGTAACTGCAGTAGATACCTGAGGGCGAATTTCCTGATCCTTGTCTGCATCTATTAACTCGAATGTGGCAGTGTCTTTAATGTTACAGTCGGTACTGCGTAGAAAGGTGGGACCTGTGAACCATGAAGTACTCTCAAGGCGGCTGGCTGCTACAGATCTGGTCGCTAGGTCTGCAGGATTACGGTCTGTGGGCACGAAATGCCATTGCTCTGGGAGGGTAGACCTCCTTATCCTCAATACTCTGTTATTGACATAGACGTAGAAACGTCTAATTTCATTATGGATGTAACCCAAAACTATTTTGCTGTCTGTATAAAACTCATCTTTTTGAATTCTACGTTTATCTCTGTTGCAATTAGTTCAGCTAGCTCTGTAGCTAAGACTGCAGCACAAAGCTCCAGCCTGGGTATAGTGTGCTCGGAAGTGGTGCAAGTTTGGCTTTCCCCATTACAAACCCTATGTGGCATTGTCCTTTATTGTCTATGGTTTTCAGGTAAGCTACAGCAGCAATTGCCTTAACAGAAGCATCCGAAAACACAAAGTTTTTGCGTCTGATAGTCT
The DNA here is from genome assembly GCA_009667805.1 of Leptobrachium leishanense. Lineage (NCBI taxonomy): Eukaryota > Metazoa > Chordata > Amphibia > Anura > Megophryidae > Leptobrachium > Leptobrachium leishanense. Next base: position 9,287 of record RXON01004229.1, on the reverse strand, counting down.
TCAGATGACAGAGGGACATATGGGCGTGGGATGTTAAGGTTAGATAAAACTGTCAGTGAGTCCTTCCACTCTGTCCATAGGTTCTTCTTGTCAGTGGGGAGAGGGTGGTCCCAATCTAACGACTCACAGGTCAAGTCTCTCAGTAGTGCCTTACCCTGGATAGTAATAGGTGCTGCAAAACCTAAAGGATCGTACAGGCTATTTATGGTAGACAGGACGCCTCTACGGGTAAAGGGGTTTTCCTCTGTGTTTACTTGAAAGGTAAAGGTGTCAGATCTTAAGTCCCATAGCAAACCAAGATTGCGTTGCATGGGAAGGGAGTCTGTGCCTAGATCTAAGTCCTTTAACTCGTTAGAACGATCTTCGACAGGAAAGGCCTCCAAGACTTCTCTACTGTTGGAAGCAATCTTGTGAAGTTTTAAGTTGGAACAGGCAAGCATTGCCCGAGTCCTTTTGAGGAGACTGATAGCGGCTTCATTTGTAGGCAGTGATTCAAGCAGTCGTCTACGTAGAAATCTCTGTCTACAAATTGTCTGACATCTGACCCATACTCTGACTCGCCTACTCTAGCAGAGTGTCTGAGGCCATATATAGCAACAGCAGGGGAAGGACTGTTGCCAAATATGTGTACCCTCATACGGTATTCTGTGATGTCTCCAGAAGGGTTGTTGTCCTTGAACCAGAGAAATCTCAGAAAGTTACGGTGTTCTTCTTTAACAAGAAAGCAGTAGAACATTTGTTGTATGTCTGCCATGAACGCAACTGAATCTTTGCGAAAGCGAAGAAGCACCCCTAACAGTCTGTTGTCAAGGTCAGGGCCCGAGAGAAGGACATCATTTAGAGAGACACCCTCATGCTTGGCGCTAGAATCGAACACCACTCTAATCTGCCCTGGCTTCTTAGGGTGGTAAACCCCGAATATGGGTAAGTACCAGCATTCTTCTGTGTCTTTGAGGTCTGGGGTTATCTCAGCATGACCGTTCTGGAATATTTTCTCCATGAAGGAAAAGAAATGTTCACTCATCTCTGGTTTCCTTTGGAGATTGTGTCTTAGGGACGAGAGGCGTTTATGTGCTAGTTCTCATTTGTTAGGCAAACGTCGTCTTTGAGGTCTAAAGGGAAGAGGTGCAACCCAGCTATTAGTCACATCTTTCTCTATACTCTTTTCCATAAGTTCTAAGAAGAGTCTATCCTCTATGGACATTGCTACCTGGTCATCTTCCTTTGTCCTCTTAAACACTGTGCTTCCTAAGTCATTTTGGTCGTCGTCGTAGGTGTTGTTGTGTGGTAGCTCTTTTATGAGGATGTGATTCTGACAGGGTTGGAGAAGAGAAGGACGACCATTCTCGAAGGTACTAGTGAGCAGGTTATTAACAGATGCCGGTTTGTGAGCACCCCCTAGGCAAACATCACCTATAATGACCCACCCGAGGTCTAGTTTTTGGGCATATGGGGCGTTTTGGGAACCGTTTATCAGTTTTCTAACTTTATGGACTTGCAAGATATCTCTCCCAAGAAGTAAGATTATCTGAGCCTGATCGTCTAGTTCTGGTATGAGATGTGCTATGTGCTTTAAGTGAGTGTGGTGAGCTGCTGCGTCTGGTGTGGGAATCTCTGACCTGTTGTCTGGCATATGGTTGCACTCTATTATGGTCGGTAAGGGTAGGCATGTCTTACCATCCATAGATTCAATTTGTAGCCCGTCAGCTCTTCTCCCCGCCGTTTCCACTGTACCTGCACACGTTCTAAGGGAGTAAGGGCTGCTCGGGCTTTTAAGGTTTAGAATGTCAAAAAACACAGATCTCGCTAGTGACCTATTACTCTGATCATCCAAAATGACGTAGAGCTTGACCGCTTAGTCTCTGCGTCCTTTTGGGTAAACTCACAGGACAGATTTTGGAGCAGGATCTGCCGCCTGTAGTTCCTTTGCAGACTTCAGTACACTGTGAAGTGATTGCCATGGCGTCTGTACTAGAGTCTTTGGCTTCCCTGCCTTGCTCTCTGTCACCATGCACAGGTGGGAGGGTACTTGGAGTAGGCCTTGGGTGTAAAGCTGTGTTGTGCTCTGTGTTGCCACACTCTGTACACTTGACACTGACCTTGCAGTCCTTGGCGAAGTGCGTAGATGAAGAGCAGCACTTGAAACAAATTGTTCTCCTTGAGGAAGCTTTGCGCTCCTGGATAGTCTTTGTCCTGAAGGCTCTGCATTTCTGTAGAGGATGTGGCATCTTATGTAGAGGGCAGAACTTTGTAGGGTCGCTGTCTCGATCCTCTAGTTGAGACTCTGTAAACCTTTGGGAAGAAATGTTAGTTTTGTGCACGGCTACTGGAGCTCTGGGTTGTTTGGGGCCAAAGGAAGTGGAATAAGACACTGGAAAAATGAAACTGGGATCATCTTTCATTCTTGCTTGTCTGTCTACAAACTCACTAAAGGGTGGAAAAGGCACATTGCGATCTCGTTTGTAGTTACAGCCATGAGTGATCCATCTTTCGTGTAACTCATAAGGAAGTTTTTGTGCTAAGGAGTGAATCCCTCTGGCAGAGTCAAGATAAGAAAGGCCAGGTAAGTCTCCTTCTGCTTTAGCCACTCGTAACTCCATACACAGATCACTGAATTCTCTGAGCCTTTGATAACCTCTGTTGGGCATTTTTGGGAAGTCTTCTATCCTTTTAAACAGTGTATTCTCTATAGCTTCTGGTGAACCATAACACCTATCCAGTCTGTCCCATATGTTTGTAAGGCCTATCTCAGGGTGATTTATATTAATGTCTCTGATCCTTATGGCCTGTTCAGCAGACTCATTGCCGAGCCACTTTACCAGGAGGTCCATCTGTTCCCTGCAGGATAGATCTAGACCATGAATAGCACTCTGGAAAGAGGATCGCCACGCCCTGTAGTGTTGAGGGCGATCACTAAATTTGACAAGACCTTGGGTAACTAACTCACGTTTCGCAAGGAATTTTGCAAAGTCTATAGTAGCCTGATTGTGATTGGAGTAGGTTGCTGGTGTATTTTGGTGCGGTGTATAGGCATACCTGATAGGAGTCTCCTCTTTAGGTGTGTTGGGCTCATACCTACTTAAGGTTGGCATTTCATACGAACTCATTGCAAACACCTTTGGAGTGAAGACAGGTGTTTGGTAGTTGTATGAAGGCTGTGTACCTTGTGGAATAGAAGGTTTGGTTGTGACGGGAAAGTCTGGCACTCTGTCAGACCTTTCTTGCTTGTCGCACTGGGTTCCGAGGTCGTCTCGTCTTTGCTTTATCTGTTGTGACTCACTGACGTCCTGTTGGTTTCTTTTTGTGGGATGCTGCTTGGGTTATAGTGCTGGTGGACATATTCTGAGGTTCGTTGCATTGCATCTTGACTGTCTTCCTCTAAACTCGGCATGCTTCTACATTCCTTTGACTCAATGTAGACAGCTGCTTCTAATGCTTCTGCAATGGCAACATTTCGGTCTACTGCCAGCCTCTCCATGTTAGCTTCTAAGATAGATTGCTGTAATTTCAGGGACGTCTCCTGCTGAGCTAGCTCGGTCTTTGCCTTTTTCATCTGTAGCTCTTGGTCTGCGAATGCGACCCTGGCTCTTGCTGCTTCCGAATGGGCTATGGCTGCTGCATTTGCGACAAATGACTTGGATGAGCTTGCTTGTGATCTTGTTTTGATTGAAGATGTCTCACTGTGAGGCATGGCTGCGGGGAAGAAACGGTCTTGCTGTATAGAGACCGCTTGTGACGACGCTACGCGCCTCTGTGTAGCTTGGCTGCTTGCTTCGCCTGCCGCAGGTATGTTTCTTTAAAGTTTCTGACTGTATGGATGCTGTGTAGCCCCGGGCTGTACAGACTTCGCAGTCAGCTTATCTTCCTCTCGGAGGTCGGCTCAAAAATTTCACTGTTCTGTCCAAAGACATTGAGTTAAACCTTCTTGTCTCACAAACTTGGATACCTTATTTAGTTTGATCTCAGATTTATTAAGACAAGCCAGGTGAAACTGTAATACAGTAAAAACAAACTTCATAAACATCACATTGCATGCATAACAGCATTTTCATTACCAGATGATACAGTAAACTTACTTTTTTAGCTCTCTAGGGGTAGATGGCGATGGATGAGAAACACATGCCTTGCTTCAGTAATAACTTTCAGACACAAAATGGTGAATGCTTCACTTCCTGTCAAGATTCTACCCAGCATTCTCTGATTAATGACAACTTCCTTCCTATACATTCACTAATATATATGAAATGGTTTAACAGCCGTACTACCACAAAAGGACACTAGATGGTGCTACACTCCACTATAACTATTGTACCATACACAAATCTATCACTGATTCTTCTTATTAAAGCATAAACATTATGATAGACAGCACAACCCCCCTTAACTGCCGAACAAATTTAGAAACCTCCCTGTTAACCCTCCTCCTAGCCCTGTCAATGGCCCGTGGCACCGCCATCTCCTCCCAACCAGGTCGAGAAATAATGTCAGACCACACCAGCGACAATCCCAAATTTAGCAAAACAGCGGGCCAGATCCAGCTTCATAGCCCAAAACAGAACAACCGAACGCACCGTCCAAGTCATTTCCCCCAGCGTGAACAACCAAACATAACCTCCCTGGGAACCCTCCCAGCCAAAACATTTCATTCCTTCGACACCCGAGCCCAACGCAAACCCCGGATTTCCAACCAGCGAATCTCCGCTACCTCCGCCGGGAAACCAAGATTTTTGCCATGCGGCCGATGCTCAGCCCGCATGGCCGCCCAATGCACGAAGGAATGACCCAATCTCCAGACCATCCTTGGGGAAGCACCTGAAATTATAAAAGGTTAGGACGAACCCAAGAGCGAAAGCGATCTGATCCCACCTACCCAGACGCTGAATCATGCCGTCCGACCCGCCAGCACCCGCAGCCACAGTCGCCGCGCCTATACGAAAAGAACGGGAGGCAAACAACCCCGGTTCATAACCCAAACCTGAACGCATCGCTTAAAAACTGTCGGAAATTGGTATCAAGTCAAAGGAACCCCATCAATATAAATCAAAAAGAGTCAGTGAAATCCGGCCGAATAGCCAAATACTCTTGCGCGAGGCCCAAAGGACACCCGATCACCCCAATCACATTTAAGTAATCAGAACACCCCTACCCAAGCGGTCCGTCTTGTACCTGACAATCAAAAACCTCACCTCATCGGCTGACAGAGAAACATGCGCAAGGCAGAATGCATCTGAGAGTTAGGAGCAACCAGCTCACCCACCCTCAGGGCACCATAAAAGGCAAAAGCAAACGCAACTCTAAACAATCACGACCTCAAAAGATCACGACCAACGCCGAGTAAAACATCTAACAGTTCCAAAAACATGGGGCCAGAAGCTGGGCGCCGAACCTCAGGCACCGCAGTCCGCCACCAACCCGAAACAATCCCTCAAAGCAGGAAATCCCGACCAACATCCTCCCAACCAACTGCCTCGCACCAAAAGAAAGGGCAGTCAGTACTCCGGCCGCTCCCAAACCGGAGCCCCTTTACTCCTGGAGGGAATTGAAATAAATCAAGGTTGCCCCTACAATCCTCCGCAGAATGCCAACCCTGTTCTCCCCGTGACCCCCACCTCCGCCAGACCTGAGAATATGCCGTCCACGTCGCTCCCGACAAAGAGCCCCCCAACAAAATCCTCAGCCTGGCGAAGCGAGGGTCCAGAGCCACAGCGGAAAGGGTGTCGCATCCCTTGCTGCTCCCGGAGCCACTGGAACCGGGAGGGGGCGTCAGCAATCAAGTTCCGCACACCCGGCACGTGCCAGGCCCGCAACCACACATTCCGCTCGAGACCGCGCAGCACCAGGTGACACAAAAGAGCCAAGACAGGAGGGGAACCGGCCGACGAACGATTCACCACTTGCACCACCCCAGGTTGTCCATCCAGAACACCACTCGCCTATTAGCCAGACGCTCCCCCCACAGCTCCAGGGCCATAATCAAAGGAAAAAATTCCCGACTTGTGAGATTCCTCACCAACTCAGACGCTGCCCAGCGCGGGTGCCATGCTTAAGTGATAGCAGTCCGGATCGAATCGGTAACAACCGAAAATGCAGACTCGATCTCCGCTTTTGCCAATAAACAACCAGGTCCAGTCACCAAAGCGAGGAAAGTCAGAAGGCACATGTGGAATACAAAACCCTCACGAAAACCAACAATAACAACGCAGCGCATCGCCTATCGGGGTACCTGTCTAGCCAAGGAGCCATGGCCCGCACGATCACTTCTATCAGGCGGTCCAACCTGAAGACCCTAAAGGCCGAGCCATGGCCCTTTAAGTCTTCGCTTGGTCCTTATCCTTGCCCCTGGGCAAGGAATCAACACGTTTCGGACGATCAATTGCCTCCCTATCCGAAGAAAACCAAAGTCATAACATCAACATATTCACCTTTCCAAATTTTCTCCTTAATGTCATTAAAGACGTGTAGGCCCATTGGACATAACCACAAGCCCCATAAGAGCCTACCGCAGGACCAACTACACCAGGCACAGGAATACCACTAGCGAGTGGCGCAGAAACATTTACCGCAGCAGGTACCGAAGGTCCAACCACGACGTCCAACGGGGAAGCCACAGCTGCAAGCGCCGCTCCACCAAGCACAGCAGGAACCTGCACAGGAGCAGAAGTAGGCCCCAAACCTTGTGAAAGAGCAGACTCAGGGGCTCCCATCACAGCGGAACCAGGTGCAAAATTGACAGACGCCGCGCCCCCAGCAACAGCATGCCCAGCTGAACCCAGCGACGCTTGCGCACGTGACGCAGCAACCGACCCATCCTGCCAGTGCCTAATAGCCGCAACCAGGGTCTCTATTAACCCCGTCGTCACCCCACTAGCCCTGCCAGACGCATCAGTGCCCGAAAGCCCAGCGATCCAAACACCGCACCCTCAAAACCCGACTCACCAGCCGCCAGCATGGATGATCCTCCAGCAGCCCTTGGGACAGCAGTCAAAGGTGGATCCAGCGATGGTCGCCCAGAAACAGCACCTCCACTGATATTAGGCATCCACCGCAAACCTCCAGATCCAGAATCCAAGCCACCCCTCGGAAGAGAGCGCTATAAACGACCATTCCGACCCATAAAGCCACCAACCGAAGTGCTAGGTAAGGGCGCCGATCTGTCCACAGCCACCGGTATGACACCGGTCCTCACCAGCCTGGCCAGCACCATCCGCTTGTTGCTCCTCACCAACCACTGCACCTAAAACCAGAGGGGAAAAATCCAGCAGCAGCAGAACGCACCATGCTCACCCTCCGCCACAATCCAGAACGCAGCTCACGAGGCGGCGCATCCAAGACGATAAACCCCTCAGATGACCAGGGAAACGGTATCCTGCACCTCAGCTCCACCATCACGCCTCTGAACTCCGAGGCCTCGGGCTTAACTGAACTGGGGGCTTAAAGTGCTGTTCCCTCTGCCACTGGTGGGGCTCCTCAGGAGACTGTTCATGGGCCGGCACCAAAGTCTTGTACAGCAAGTCCTGCAAAATGAAACCTCGAGCAGCAGAATGCTCCCTGTAATGATGTGTATGCTTCATATTATTTATTAAATATATCATAATTATGCCTAGTTCATTCTGCATGGTAGCAAACAGTTAACAGTCATGTGATCCGGGGGCGGGGAGTGGCAGCCATTGTAAGATGATGCTGCAGAGTAAAATATTTTATTATCAAGCTCCTTGTTGTCTGCCAATACTTCAGTGGATTCATCACATGGTACCAGGAGTGGGGTCAGAGAGACATAGCAGCAAACAGAAACACAAAGAGCATTCCTTCCTGGATTTAAAAATCAGGGAACATATCAGAAAATTAAATCAAAATAAAGAGAGCTGATAAAACTTGTGTTTAAAGGCCTAGATACAGCAAATGGACTGATCAACAAAAAGCAGCTCCTTTGCTGATATATGGGACACAAAAAGCAGCTCCTTTGCTGATATATGGGACACAAAAACCAGCTCCTTTGCTGATATATGGGACACAAAAAGCAGCTCCTTTGCTGATATATGGGACACAAAAAGCAGCTCCTTTGCTGATATATGGGACACAAAAAGCAGCTCCTTTGCTGATATATGGGACACAAAAAGCAGCTCCTTTGCTGATATATGGGACACAAAAAGCAGCTCCTTTGCTGATATATGGGACACAAAAAGCAGCTCCTTTGCTGATATATGGGACACAAAAAGCAGCTCCTTTGCTGATATATGGGACACAAAAAAGCAGCTCATAAGCTGATATGTGGGACACACTCCCTAAGCTGATCCAACAAACAAAATAAATAATAGCCATTTCAATCACCACGTTTACTGGTCTCTCACAGAATCTCCTTGATGCACAGTTGACGCTGGCAGGGAACAAAGAGACAGAACACACCCCCCACAGATGCATATATAGGTAAGTGAAACAATGTTGCACACATATGACCAATAGCTCCACATTTCCTTTTCTAACCATCCGGCCCAGGCCATCAGTCATGTCCCCCTTCCTTAAAGGTGCAGGGGATTCTGTATAATTAATGCAGCATATGAATCCACACACTGCTGGGAAGCGCCTCTCTGCAGTATAATTAATGCAGCATATGAATCCACACACTGCTGGGAAGCGCCTCTCTGCAGTATAATTAATGCAGTATATGAATCCACACACTGCTGGGAAGTGCCTCTCTGCAGTATAATTAATGCAGCATATGAATCCACACACTGCTGGGCAAGCACCTCTCTGCAGTATAATTATGCAGCATATGAATCCACACACTGCTGGGAAGCGCCTCTCTGCGGTATAATTAATGCAGCATATGAATCCACACACTGCTGGGAAGCGCCTCTCTGCAGTATAATTAATGCAGCATATGAATCCACACACTGCCGGCCAGCACCTCTCTGCAGTATAATTAATGCAGCATATGAATCCACACACTGCTGGGAAGCGCCTCTCTGCAGTATAATTAATGCAGCATATGAATCCACACACTGCTGGGAAGCTCCTCTCTGCAGTATAATTATTGCAGCATATGAGTCCACACACTGCCGGGCAGCACCTCTATGCAGTATAATTAATGCAGCATATGAATCCACACACTGCTGGGCAGCACCTCTCTGCAGTGTAATTAATGCAATATATGATCCACACACTGCTGGGAAGCTCCTCTCTGCAGTATAATTATTGCAGCATATGAATCCACACACTGCCGGGCAGCTCCTCTCTGCAGTATAATTATTGCAGCATATGAATCCACACACACTGCGGGCAGCACCTCT
>RXON01004228.1:0-33603 GCA_009667805.1 Leptobrachium leishanense | reverse complement strand
TAATGCTAGGGTAACAGAGGGTAAGAAAAGGTACAAAACAAGGAGACGGGGCACGAGCAGCAGCAGAACCCGACAAGCCCGAGGCACAAGGTAACGCACAGTGCAAACACAATGTGGGAGCTGGGGAGAGAAAAATATGGGCTCGACAAATCCCAGGCGCCAGGTCGCCATGGCGCCTAGAATTTGCATCCTGGCGGCGGGACTTTTTTCAGCCCATTCTCTGTTTGCACAGGCATGAGAATTTACAGTTTCCGACGCCCCAGATGCAAATTTCTGTGCAGCATCTGCCCTGCAGCCAGGGCTGGATTTACCTCTCAGGAGCCTGTAGGCAGAGAAATCTGAAGTCCCCCCCCCTAAAAAAAAGAGATACTTTATTTTTCAAGGGTATAAATATTTTTATTTTTTAGAACCAAAATAAATATTAGACATGTGCACAGCACAAAATTTCGTTTTGAACTAATGGATTAGTACTAAAATGCAATTTATTTAGTTGCTAAAGAAATTCGTTTTCAGTTCTTTAGTATGAAAACTAATTTCGTTCATCCGAAAACCAGTGGATACAATTACTATTGTTGTGGTGGCTCCTCAGAGGCTGAGATCGCTGCTTGTTACAGTATCTTCACTCTCAGCACAATGTGGGCTATATTACATAGTTGGTGCTAATTAACCAGAGCTGTTGTAACCTTCCCAGAGCATTATAGCCTATGGAGGTTTCAGTTTACAACAGGTTAAGTTAGCACCAACATGTAATACGCCCCATGTCAGGCAAAGCTGTTACAGTAACTGACTGCTGCTCATCACAGCGCTCAGAGTTTCTGTAAAACTAGTAAATAATATTTTTATATGTAAGAGGTTAGAACAATATTTTTCCTTGTTTCTGAAACTCTGAGCGCCGTTACAGTCAGTTACTGTAACAACTGAGCCTGATTCATTGTACTGAGATATAATGTAACAGCAGCCGATCTCAGCGCTCACAGCACTGGATTAAAGGCTAAAAAAAAGGCTCCTCTCTGTATATGTTTAGAACATCCTCCTGCATTAATTAATACCCCTCTTGTATAAGTAGAAACATCCTCCTGCATTAATGTCCTCTCTGTTAGAACATTCTCTCAATTTATACCTTTCTCTGTATAATGTATATAACTCCTCCTGCATTAATACCCTCTCTTATAATGTTAGTACATACTCCTGCATTAATAATGCCACTCTCTGTATAAACATCCTACTGCATTGGCATGTGGAGGGTGCAGAACTTCGGATGTTGCGATGTTGCGATCTTCATTGCTGGTCTCCTTCACTCATCAATGTAATATCACAAAAAGGACTGAAACTAAAATGTAGTGCATTTTATTTTAGTTTCTTTCGTTTTTTGTACTGAGCAGTTTCGTTTCTCTTGAGTCATACTAAAACTAAATTATCCCAAAATTCGGACTAAATCGTTTTAGTACTAAAACGAATGCACATGTCTAATAAATATTACAACTTTTAAATCAAATTAATTAGGTATCAGAACCATTGGAGGACTGATATGACAGGAGGCGGAGCTCAGGAGTTAACGTGAGTGATGTAGCTGCAACTACAGATGAAGCTTCGTTTGCCGGCTGCAGGAGGTGAGAGGCTGGCAGGCAGGCGAAGCTTTATTTGTAGTTACAGCCGCTCCGCATCACTCGCATTACGCTGCGACCCGGCACTTACCAGGCCAGGAACCGGTCCGCGACCCAGCCTGCTTTACTGACAGCGGCTGCCTGAAAGGAGTCACACCTTGTCACGCTCTGGCAACCAGTGAGAACAATCACACTCCTCTCACTGGCTGCCTGAGAGTGTCAAGAGTGTGACTGCTGTAAATAGCTGCCTAAGAGTGAAAGAGGTGCGACTGCTAAAAGCAATCACACTCCTGACACTGGCTGCCTGAGAGGGGTCACTCTCAGGTAACCAGTGTCACTCGAACTCGGACTATTATATGTAGAAATAAGATTGATTACCTTACGGTGATGCAGGAGGAGCAGCTTCTTGCAGGGGTTGGTTTGATGACAGTGGATCGCTTGACGTTGCTCGCTTGACAGATCTATTGGAAGAGAGAAATTATTATTGTTAATATGAAAAAAATGCATAATTTTAATACGAGAGCTCAGAGGCGAGTATTGCAGTCTCTTTTCTTGTTTTTATTAATAGCAGCAAGTAAAAATGTAAAAAAACATATCAGACATTAAAGAAAACATGTCTACTAACAATGGTATCATCTAACACCCCTGCCCCAGTGATACAGTCCATAGTTCCAGTCACTCTATATATAGGACCACGTTGCCGCCTTTTCTCCCTCTTTTCTTGCTGCTTTGGCAAGATAAGTATCGCCTTTGTTGTCTTTCTTTCTAATATTTTTCTATTTGAACTTATTTACTTGGTACTTGTTTCCGTTTGTCTGGCTTTAACCAAGGCATCTGGAGCAGCGTTGAGGGGCTTGGCGGTTTTCTCACTGCGGTGTGCGGACCGCCAAACCCTTCTTGGTTTTTTGGCATTCTGTGATTCTGTGAACACAAGCAGAAGCTAAAGATCTAACATATTCCGCAGCGCAGTACAAAGAAAACACAAGCAGAGGCTAAAAACCTGATAAAATGACAATTATTTATAAAACGCCAACATATTGTGCAGCGCAGTACAAAAAAATCAAAAACACAAGCAGAGGCTAAAGCCCAAATAAAATTACATTTATTTATATAGTGCTAACATATTCCAAAGCGCAGTACAAAAAAAACACAAGCAGAGGCTAAAGACCTAATAAAATGACAATTTATAAAGCGCCAACATATTGCGTAGCGCAGTACAAAAAAAACACAAGCAGAAGCTAAAGACCTAATAAAATGACATTTATTTATGAAGTGCCAACATATTGCGCAGCGCAGTACAAAAAAAACACAAGCAGAAGCTAAAGACCTAATAAAATGACAATTATTTATAAAGCGCCAACATAATGTGCAGTGCAGTACAAAAAAAACACAAGCAGAGACTAAATACCAAATAAAATGACATTTATATAGAGCTAACATATTCCATAGCGCAGTACAAAAAAAACAAGCAGAAGCTAAAGACCAAATAAAATTACATTTATTTATATAGTGCTAACATATTCCACAGCGCAGTACAAAAAAACCACAAGCAGAGGCTAAAGACCTAATCAAATTACAATTATTGATAAAGTGCCAACATATTCCACAGCGCAGTACAAAAAAACACACGCAGAAGCTAAAGACCTAATAAAATGACATTTATAAAGCACCAACATATTCTGCAGCGCAGTACAATAAAAACACAGAGGCTAAAGACCTAATAAAATGACATTTATAACGCACCAACATATTCTGCAGCGCAGTACAAAAAAAACACAAGCAGAGGCTAACGACCTAATAAAATGACAATTATTTATAAAGCATCAACATATTGCGCAGCGCAGTACAACAAAAAAACCACAAGAAGAGGCTAAATACCAAATAAAATGACATTTATACAGAGCTAACATATTCCACAGCGCAGTACAAAAAAAAAAACACAAGCAGAAGCTAAAGACCTAATAAAATTACAATTATTGTTAAAGCGCCAACATATTCCGCAGCGCAGTACAAAAAAAACACAAGCAGAGGCTAAAGACCTAATAAAATTACAATTATTGATAAAGTGCTAACATATTTCGCAGCGCAGTACAGTAGAAAAGCAAACCGAATAACAGGGGGTCACTGTAATAATTGTGACATTAATAAATATCAGGGGGTCACTGTAATAATTGTGGCATTAATAAATATCAGGGGGTCACTGTAATAATTGTGGCATTAATAAATATCAGGGGTCACTGTAATAATTGTGACATTAATAAATATCAGGGGGTCACTGTAATAATTGTGGCATTAATAAATATCAGGGGGTCACTCTAATTATTGTTGCATTAATAAATATCAGGGGGTCACTGTAAAAATTGTAACATTAATAAATATCAGGGGGTCACTGTAATAATTGTGACATTAGTAAATATCAGGAGGTCACTAATAATTGTGACATTAATAAATATAAGGGGGTCACTGTAATAATTGTGACATTAATAAATATCAGGGGGTCACTGTAATAATTGTGACATTAATAAATATCAGGGGGTCACTGTAATAATTGTGACATTAATAAATATCCGGGGGTCACTGTAATAATTGTGACATAAATAAATATCAGGGGTCACTGTAATAATTGTGACATAAATAAATATCAGGGGTCACTGTAATAATTGTGACATTAATAAATATCAGGGGCCACTAATAATTGTAACATTAATAAATATCAGGGGGTCACTGTAATAATTATAACATTAATAAATATCAGGGGGTCACTTAAATAATTGTGACATTAATAAATATCAGGGGTCACTTTAATAATTGTGACATTAATAAATATCAGGGGGTCACTGTAATAATTGTGACATTAATAAATATCAGGGGTCACTTTAATAATTGTGACATTAATAAATATCAGGAGTCACTGTAATAATTGTGACATTAATAAATATCAAGAGTCACTGTAATAATTGTGACATTAAAAAATATCAGGAGTCACTGTAATAATTGTGACATTAAAAAATATCAGGAATCACTGTAATAATTGTGACATTAATAAATATCAGGAGTCACTGTAATAATTGTGACATTAATAAATATCAGGGGTCACTGTAATAATTGTGACATTAATAAATATCAGGGGGTCACTGTAATAATTGTGACATTAATAAATATCAGGGGGTCACTGTAATAATTGTAACATTAATAAATATCAGGGGGTCACTGTAATAATTGTAACATTAATAAATATCAGGGGGTCACTATAATAATTGTGACAGTAATAAATATCAGGGGGTCACTGTAATAATTGTAACATTAATAAATATCAGGAGTCACTGTAATAATTGTGACATTAATAAATATCAGGGGGTCACTGTAATAATTGTGACATTAATAAATATCAGGGGTCACTGTAATATTTGTGACATTAATAAATATCAGGGTGTCACTGTAATAATTGTGACATTAATAAATATCAGGGGTCACTGTAATAATTGTGACATTAATAAATATCAGGGGTCACTGTAATAATTGTGACATTAATAAATATCAGGGGGTCACTGTAATAATTGTGGCATTAATAAATATCAGGGAGTCACTGTAATAATTGTAACATTAAAAAATATCAGGGGTCACTTAATAATTGTAACATTAATAAATATCAGGGGGTCACTGTAAAAATTGAATCATTAATAAATATCAGGGGTCACTAAAAAAATTGTAACATTAATAAATATCAGGGGTCACTGTAATAATTGTGACATTAATAAATATCAGGAGGTCACTAATAATTGTGACATTAATAAATATCAGGGGTCACTGTAATAATTGTGACATTAATAAATATCAGGGGTCACTGTAATAATTGTGACATTAATAAATATCAGGGGGTCACTGTAATAATTGTGACATTAATAAATATCAGGGGTCACTGTAATAATTGTGACATAAATAAATATCAGGGGTCACTGTAATAATTGTGACATTAATAAATATCAGGGGTCACTTTAATAATTGTGACATTAAAAAATATCAGGGTAACACTGTAATAATTGTGACATTAATAAATATCAGGAGTCACTGTAATAATTGTAACATTAATAAATATCAGGGGGTCACTGTAATAATTGTAACATTAATAAATATCAGGGGGTCACTGTAATAATTGTAACATTAATAAATATCAGGGGGTCACTGTAATAATTGTGACATTAATAAATATCAGGGGCCACTAATAATTGTGACATTAATAAATATCAGGAGTCACTGTAATAATTGTGACATTAATAAATATCAGGAGTCACTAATAATTGTGACATTAAAAAATATCAGGAGTAACTGTAATAATTGTGACATTAATAAATATCAGGAGTCACTGTAATAATTGTGACATTAATAAATATCAGGGGTCAGTTTAATAATTGTAACATTAATAAATATCAGGGGGTCACTGTAAAAATTGAATCATTAATAAATATCAGGGGGTCACTAAAAATTGTAACATTAATAAATATCAGGGGGTCACTGTAATAATTGTGACATTAATAAATATCAGGAGGTCACTAATAATTGTGACATTAATAAATATAAGGGGGTCACTGTAATAATTGTGACATTAATAAATATCAGGGGTCACTGTAATAATTGTAACATTAATAAAAATCAGGGGGTCCCTGTAATAATTGTAACATTAATAAATATCAGGGGTCACTGTAATAATTGTGACATTAATAAATATCAGGGGGTCACTGTAATAATTGTGACATTAATAAATATCCGGGGGTCACTGTAATAATTGTGACATTAATAAATATCAGGAGGTCACTAATAATTGTGACATTAATAAATATAAGGGGGTCACTGTAATAATTGTGACATTAATAAATATCAGGGGTCACTGTAATAATTGTGACATTAATAAATATCAGGGGGTCACTGTAATAATTGTGACATTAATAAATATCCGGGGGTCACTGTAATAATTGTGACATAAATAAATATCAGGGGTCACTGTAATAATTGTGACATTAATAAATATCAGGGGTCACTTTAATAATTGTGACATTAAAAAATATCAGGAGTAACTGTAATAATTGTGACATTAATAAATATCAGGAGTCACTGTAATAATTGTAACATTAATAAAAATCAGGGGGTCCCTGTAATAATTGTAACATTAATAAATATCAGGGGGTCACTGTAATAATTGTAACATTAATAAATATCAGGGGGTCACTGTAATAATTGTGACATTAATAAATATCAGGGGCCACTAATAATTGTGACATTAATAAATATCAGGAGTCACTGTAATAATTGTGACATTAATAAATATCAGGAGTCACTAATAATTGTGACATTAAAAAATATCAGGAGTAACTGTAATAATTGTGACATTAATAAATATCAGGAGTCACTGTAATAATTGTGACATTAATAAATATCAGGGGGTCACTGTAATAATTGTGACATTAATAAATATCAGGGGTCACTGTAATAATTGTAACATTGATAAATATCAGGGGGTCCCTGTAATAATTGTGACATTAATAAATATCAGGGGGTCACTGTAATAATTGTGACATTAATAAATATCAGGGGGTCACTGTAATAATTGTGACATTAATAAATATCAGGGGTCACTGTAATAATTGTGACATTAATAAGTATCAGGGGTCACTAATAATTGTGGCATTAATAAATATCAGGGGGTCACTGTAATAATTGTGGCATTAATAAATATCAGGGGGTCACTGTAATAATTGTAACATTAATAAATATCAGGGGGTCACTGTAATAATTGTGACATTAATAAATATCAGGGGCCACTAATAATTGTGACATTAATAAATATCAGGAGTCACTAATAATTGTGACATTAAAAAATATCAGGAGTAACTGTAATAATTGTGACATTAATAAATATCAGGAGTCACTGTAATAATTGTGACATTAATAAATATCAGGGGGTCACTGTAATAATTGTGACATTAATAAATATCAGGGGTCACTGTAATAATTGTAACATTGATAAATATCAGGGGGTCCCTGTAATAATTGTGACATTAATAAATATCAGGGGGTCACTGTAATAATTGTGACATTAATAAATATCAGGGGGTCACTGTAATAATTGTGACATTAATAAATATCAGGGGTCACTGTAATAATTGTGACATTAATAAGTATCAGGGGTCACTAATAATTGTGGCATTAATAAATATCAGGGGGTCACTGTAATAATTGTGGCATTAATAAATATCAGGGGGTCACTTTAATAATTGTGGCATTAATAAATATCAGGGGGTCACTCTAATTATTGTTGCATTAATAAATATCAGGGGGTCACTGTAAAAATTGAATCATTAAATATCAGGGGGTCACTAAAAATTGTAACATTAATAAATATCAGGGGGTCACTGTAATAATTGTGACATTAGTAAATATCAGGAGGTCACTAATAATTGTGACATTAATAAATATAAGGGGGTCACTGTAATAATTGTGACATTAATAAATATCAGGGGGTCACTGTAATAATTGTGACATTAATAAATATCAGGGGGTCACTGTAATAATTGTGACATTAATAAATATCCGGGGGTCACTGTAATAATTGTGACATAAATAAATATCAGGGGTCACTGTAATAATTGTGACATTAATAAATATCAGGGGTCACTGTAATAATTATAACATTAATAAATATCAGGGGGTCACTTAAATAATTGTGACATTAATAAATATCAGGAATCACTTTAATAATTGTGACATTAATAAATATCAGGGGGTCACTGTAATAATTGTGACATTAATAAATATCAGGGGTCACTTTAATAATTGTGACATTAATAAATATCAGGAGTCACTGTAATAATTGTGACATTAATAAATATCAGGAGTCACTGTAATAATTGTGACATTAAAAAATATCAGGAGTCACTGTAATAATTGTGACATTAATAAATATCAGGAGTCACTGTAATAATTGTGACATTAATAAATATCAGGGGGTCACTGTAATAATTGTGACATTAATAAATATCAGGGGGTCACTGTAATAATTGTAACATTAATAAATATCAGGGGGTCACTATAATAATTGTGACAGTAATAAATATCAGGGGGTCACTGTAATAATTGTAACATTAATAAATATCAGGGAGTCACTGTAATAATTGTGACATTAATAAATATCAGGGGGTCACTGTAATAATTGTGACATTAATAAATATCAGGGGTCACTGTAATATTTGTAACATTAATAAATATCAGGGTGTCACTGTAATAATTGTGACATTAATAAATATCAGGGGTCACTGTAATAATTGTGACATTAATAAATATCAGGGGTCACTGTAATAATTGTAACATTGATAAATATCAGGGAGTCCCTGTAATAATTGTGACATTAATAAATATCAGGGGGTCACTGTAATAATTGTGGCATTAATAAATATCAGGGAGTCACTGTAATAATTGTAACATTAAAAAATATCAGGGGTCAGTTTAATAATTGTAACATTAATAAATATCAGGGGGTCACTGTAAAAATTGAATCATTAATAAATATCAGGGGGTCACTAAAAATTGTAACATTAATAAATATCAGGGGGTCACTGTAATAATTGTGACATTAATAAATATCAGGAGGTCACTAATAATTGTGACATTAATAAATATAAGGGGGTCACTGTAATAATTGTGACATTAATAAATATCAGGGGTCACTGTAATAATTGTGACATTAATAAATATCAGGGGGTCACTGTAATAATTGTGACATTAATAAATATCCGGGGGTCACTGTAATAATTGTGACATAAATAAATATCAGGGGTCACTGTAATAATTGTGACATTAATAAATATCAGGGGTCACTTTAATAATTGTGACATTAAAAAATATCAGGAGTAACTGTAATAATTGTGACATTAATAAATATCAGGAGTCACTGTAATAATTGTAACATTAATAAAAATCAGGGGGTCCCTGTAATAATTGTAACATTAATAAATATCAGGGGGTCACTGTAATAATTGTAACATTAATAAATATCAGGGGGTCACTGTAATAATTGTGACATTAATAAATATCAGGGGCCACTAATAATTGTGACATTAATAAATATCAGGAGTCACTGTAATAATTGTGACATTAATAAATATCAGGAGTCACTAATAATTGTGACATTAAAAAATATCAGGAGTAACTGTAATAATTGTGACATTAATAAATATCAGGGGGTCACTGTAATAATTGTGACATTAATAAATATCAGGAGTCACTGTAATAATTGTGACATTAATAAATATCAGGGGGTCACTGTAATAATTGTGACATTAACCCCTTAAGGACGCAGGGCGTACCATGCCGTCCTGCACCACGTGGGCTTTAATGCCGCAGGACGGCATGGTACGGCCCGCCTCCCTTCCCACAATGCTGATCGCTGGCTGGGGGTCTGTCTGACACCCGGGCAGACCCTCCCAGCTGGCGATCGGCATTGTGGGAAGGGAGGCGGGCCGTTTACCTCGTGGAATAGCGAAGGCAGCCAATCCGGCGCCTGGAGCTGTCAGTTGCAGCGGTGACAAGCTGTCACCTCTGCAACTGTCAGAATGTCTCAGCCAATGAGGTTGCATTGGCTGAGACATTGTCTCTGCCCCTTTCTCCTGCTCCTCATTGCGATCTGAGGAGCAGAGAGAGGCAGAGACATCAGAGAGAGCAGAGAGAAAAAAAGAGAAAAAACTACCTAAAACTACCTAAAACCCCAGGCAGTGTACCCCACCTGGCACTACCCCACCTGGCACTACCCCACCTGGCTGTACCCCACCTGGCTGTACCCCACCTGGCTGTACCACCTGGCTGTACCCCACCTGGCACTACCCCACCTGGCTGTACCCCACCTGGCACTACCCCACCTGGCTGTACCCCACCTGGCACTACCCCACTGGCTGTACCACCTGGCTGTACCCCACCTGGCACTACCCCACCTGGCACTACCCCCTGGCAGTGTACCCCACCTGGCAGTATATCCCACCTGGCACTGTACCCCCACTGGCACTGTACCCCCCAGGCACCTACTGGCACTGTACCCCCCAGGCACTGTACCCCCCAGGCACTACCTACTGGCACTGTACCCTCCTGGCAGTGTACCCCACCTGGCTTTACCCCACCTGGCACTGTACCCCCACTGGCACTGTACCCACCTGTCACTGTACCCCCCAGGCACCTACTGGCACTGTACCCCCCAGGCACTGTACCCCCAGGCACTACCTACTGGCACTGTACCCACCTGGCAGTGTACCCACCTGGCAGTGTACCCCACCTGGCACTACCCCACCTGGCTGTACCCCACCTGGCAGTGTATCCCACTGGCACTGTACCCCCACTGGCACTGTACCCACCTGGCACTGTACCCCCAGGCACCTACTGGCACTGTACCCCCAGGCACTACCTACTGGCACTGTACCTCCTGGCAGTGTACCCCACCTGGCAGTGTACCCCACCTGGCACTGTACCCCACCTGGCAGTGTACCCCACCTGGCAGTGTATCCCACCTGGCACTGTACCCCACTGGCACTGTACCCACCTGGCACTGTACCCCCAGGCACCTACTGGCACTGTACCTCCTGGCACAGTACCCCCTGGCTGAAAAAAAAAAACCAGGCACAGTACCCCCTGGCTGAAAAAAAAAATCCCCAGGCACAGTACCCCCTGGCTGAAAAAAAAAAAAAAATGAAAAAAAAAAACCCCAGGTACAGTACCTCCTGGCTGGCACTGTACTCTCCAGACTGGCACTGTACCCTCCTGGCACAGTACCCCCTGGCTGAAAAAAATAACTGAAAAAAACCTGACTGGAAAAAAACCTGAAAAAAAAACCCAGGCACTGTACCCCCTGGCCTGCAGTGTACCCCTGATTGAGAACCCGCATTGGCATACGACCCTTTGGCATTTCTGACTACCCGCATTGGCATACGACCCCCTGGCATTTCTGACTACCCGCATTGGCATACGACCCCTGGCATTTCTGACTACCCACATTGGCATACGACCCCTGGCATTTCTGACTACCCGCATTGGCATACGACCCTTGGCATTCCTGACTACTCTTGTCTAGATAGATAGAAGTACCGGCCACTACAAGGACCGGAAGGGCTTAGTTTAGGTGTTCTAATATTTTATTTGTGTACTTGACCCCATCAGTTCCCCGACCTCCCATAAAAATGTCCTCCCGCTTTTATTCCCCAGAAGAGGCATATGAGATCCTGGCCGCCTCTGAGAGCGACGCTCTCGCCGACAGTGACACCCTCACAGCCTCTGATATAGAGCCCCTTAGTGAACCCTCCAGTGATGGTGACCCCCCACCATCTACTGGGAGGCACGAGAGCATTTGGGTACCCCCAAATATGGCTGCCCCAGAAATACCCCCATTTCTGGCGACTCCTGGCATCACAGTAAGGGTAGAGGACTGTGAGCCAGTGAGCTTTTTTAACCTGTTTATGTCGGACGAAGTATTCGAGATGGTGGTTGAGCAAACCAACCTGTTTGCCAACCAGTATCTTGATGCGCATCCGGATTCACATCGCCACAGACGTAACAAGTGGCACCCAACGGATGTGATAGAGTTAAAAAAATTTTGGGCTCTAACCCTCGTAATGGGAATAGTGAAGAAGCCAAGTATCCGGTCTTACTGGCACAAAAACCCCATCCTGGCTACTCCACTATTCCCAAGGGTTATGAAGAGGGATAGATACGAAAATCTCATGCGATTCCTCCATTTTAATGATAACGCACTGTGCCCACCAAGAAACGACCCAATGCATGACCGCCTCTATAAAATTCGGCCCCTGATCAGTCTTATATCTGCCAAATTCACCGATAATTATGTTCCCGACCAAAATATATCTGTAGACGAGTCCCTTATGAAATTCAAAGGCAGACTGCTCTTCAAGCAGTATATCCCAAGCAAGCGATCCCGGTATGGCGTCAAATTTTATAAATTGTGTGAGTCCACAACAGGCTGCACCTGGGCGTTTAGAATATACGAAGGGAAAGATAGCCACCTTGACCCCCCAGGATGCCCCGATTGTATTGGCACCAGTGGAAAAATTGTGTGGGATCTGGTCTATCCCCTATTCAACAAGGGCTATCATTTATGGGTCGATAACTATTACACCAGTATCGACCTATTTAAAAATTTATATTGTTTCGAGACCCTTGCGTGTGGCACAGTGCGGAAGAATCGCAGAGGTTTTCCCCAAATCCTGACAGCAGGCAAAAAAAGTAGAGGCTCCTCTTCATCTCTACGTCAGGAAGAAGTGCTAGCCCTTCGGTTCACCGATAAGAAGGATGTATACATGTTATCTACAGTGCATGACGAAAGTACAGTGCCAGTGCCTGTGAGAGGGAGGACTGAGCCACTGGAAAAGCCGAAGTGCATTGTAGATTACAGCAAGTTTATGGGGGAGTAGACTTGGCTGATCAATGTATACAGCCTTATCTGGTGAACCGAAAGACTAGGGCATGGTACAAGAAGATTGCCATCTATTTGACCGAGATAGCAATTTTTAATGCGTACGTGCTCTACAAGCAGGCAGCAGTACAAAAGCCATATCCCTTCCTAGAATTCATGCTTGAGATCATATCCCAACTTATCCTAACCCCGGCCCCCGTTACATCCGCTTTGGAATCAGGAGATCTCCAAAGATTAAGCGGCAGACACTTTCCTTCCCGAGTCCCTCCCACCCGCTGTAAAAAGTCCCCCCAGAAAAAGTGTCGTGTCTGCCGCAAGAAAGGAATCCGAAAGGATTCTAGTTATTATTGCCCTACCTGCCCATCTCTACCTGCCCATCTCTACCTGGCCTCTGCATAACCGAGTGCTTCAAAATTTATCATACCGAGCTAAATTACTAAATCCCCTTTTCTGCTTTGTCCCGATTACCCTTTGCTGCCTGTACCGACTCATTGGCTTGTTATACCGACTACTCTTTGTTTGCTGCCTGTACCGACTCATTGGCTTGTTATAACGACTACTCTTTGTTTGCTGCCTGTACCGACTCATTGGCTTGTTATAATGACTACTCTGACTTCTGGAATACCCTGAATTTGGCCTGTCCCTGTTTACGTTAAGCCCAGCTATTCTAAAGTGGCTGCACCAAACAACTCAAAATACTAATTTAGAATCATTGGCGCGTCATCTTTGGAGCAATATTCTTTCTTGGCGTGACATGTTCTCTCAAAGTCGACATAAATCCTGAAAATCACTTGTCAAATTACCAAAAAACTAAATAAAAATGCTACATATGGGGTACCGTTGAATTCGTAACACATTGCCGAACACAAATATCAATGTTATAGGCCAGTAAAAGGTTGACCGAGCAGGATATTAGCAGCAAAATGACAGTTTTCGTGTAAAACAAATGCAAAACACAATCTTGAAAACTAAGTGTGGCCAGGGTTTGTGACCAAGTGGCTACTATACAAAACTGGACATACCCCATTTTCAACACTCTGGGTTGTCTACTTCTCAAAATGATATGCCATGATGGGGTACTTCTCAAACCTGGGCTGCCATACCCTCTCAAATTCAACCTAGGCCCAGAAAACCAATCTGGCAAACTCTACACTTGATCGTGTAACTTTCCAAAAAGTAAATAAAAATGCAACATGGGGGTACTGTTGAACTCGTAACACATTGCCCAAATATCAATGTTATAGGCCAGTAAAAGGTTGACCGAGCAGGATATTAGCAGCAAAATGACAGTTTTCGTGTAAAAAATGCAAAACACAATCTTGAAAACTAAGTGTGGCCAGGGTTTGTGACCAAGTGGCTACTATACAAAACTGGACATACCCCATTTTCAACACTCTGGGTTGTCTACTTCTCAAAATGATATGACATGTTGGGATACTTTTTATACCTGGGCTGCCATACCTCTCAAATTCAACCTAGGCCAGAAAACCAATCTGGCAAACTCTACATTTGATCGTGTATTTCCAGCAAATTAAAAATGCTAATGGGGGTACCGTTGAATCTCGTAACACATTGCCGACCAAAATATCAATGTTGTAGGCCAGGAAAAGGTTGACTGAGCATGATATTAGCAGCAAAATAACAGTTTTTGTGTGAAAAATGCAAAACAAAACATGAAGACCAAGTTTGCGACTAAGAGACTACTATAAAAAACAAAACGTACACCATTTGGAATAGCCTGGGTTGTCTACTTTTCAAAATGGTATGACATGTTGGGGTACTTTTCATACCTGGGCTGCCATAACCTCTCAAAGTCAACATAGGGAGGAAACCAATCTGGCAAATTTCAAGTTGTAAAAGGTGAAATGGGCAAACTCTATATTTGACCCTGTAACTTTCCAAAACCTCCTAAAACCTCTACATGGGGGGTACCGTTGAACTCGTAAGACCTTGCCGACCAGAAATATGAGTTTTTTAGGCCAGTAAAATGTCGAGGGAGCATGATATCATCGGTAAAAGAACAGTTTTTGTGTGAAAAATGCAAAACACAAACATGAAGACCAAGTTTGCGACTAAGAGACTACTATAAAAAACAAAACGTACACCATTTGGAATAGCTGGGTTGTCTACTTTTCAAAATGGTATGACATGTTGGGGTACTTTTCATACCTGGGCTGCCATAACCTCTCAAAGTCAACATAGGGCCAGGAAACCAATCTGGCAAATTTCAAGTTGTAAAACGTGAAATGGGCAAACTCTATATTTGACCCTGTAACTTTCCAAAACCTCCTAAAACCTCTACATGGGGGGTACCGTTGAACTCGTAAGACCTTGCCGACCAGAAATATGAGTTTTTTAGGCCAGTAAAATGTCGAGGGAGCATGATATCATCGGTAAAAGAACAGTTTTTGTGTGAAAAATGCAAAACACAAACATGAAGACCAAGTTTTGAGACTAAGAGACTAAATAAAAACGTAACCATTTGGAATAGCCTGGGTTGTCTACTTTTCAAAATGGTATGACATGTTGGGGTACTTTTCATACCTGGGCTGCCATAACCTCTCAAAGTCAACATAGGGCAGGAAACCAATCTGGCAAATTTCAAGTTGTAAAACGTGAAATGGGCAAACTCTATATTTGACCCTGTAACTTTCCAAAACCTCCTAAAACCTCTACATGGGGGGTACCGTTGAACTCGTAAGACCTTGCCGACCAGAATATATGTATTTTATTTCATTTAATGCTAAGCGTACAATGTCATTCACACTAAAAATACAATGGAGAACTTTGAAAATTGCAAAATTTCCTTTTTTCTCATAGTTTTTAGGTTTTTTTTTCATACTATAATATATTTTATATATAAATCTTTGATGGAAGATGAAAGCCCTATTTCTCCTGAACAAAATGATATATAATAAGGGTGGGTACACTTAATATGTAAGAGGTAAATGGGTTGAACAGCGAATAGCTGAAATTCTACTTTTAGAGAGTGTTCAAAAGTGTTCCAAACTTGTAAAATTACTCCCGTCCTTAAGGGGTTAATAAAATATCAGGGGTCACTGTAATAATTGTGACATTGATAAATATCAGGGGGTCACTGTAATAATTGTGACATTAATAAATATCAGGGGGTCACTGTAATAATTGTGACATTAATAATATAGAGGGGTGTAATAATATGTGACATTAATAAATATCAGGAGACTATAATAATTGTGACATTAATAAATATCAGGGTCACTGTAATAATTGTGACATTAATAAATATCAGGAGTCACTATAATAATTGTGACATTAATAAATATCAGGGGTCAAGTAATAATTGTGATATTAATAAATATCAGGGAGTCACTATAATAATTGTGACATTAATAAATATCAGGGGTCACTGTAATAATTGTGATTAATAAATATCAGGAGTCACTATAATAATTGTGAATTAATAAATATCAGGGGGTCACTGTAATATTGTGACATTAATAAATTCAGGAGTCACTAATAATTGTGACATTAATAATATCAGGGGTCACTGTAATAATTGGTATTAATAAATATATAGGTCACTGTAATAATTAAAACATTAATAAATATCAGGGGGTCACTGTAATAATTGTGACATTTAATAAATATCAAGGGGTCACTGTAATAATTGTGACATTAATAAATATCAGGAGTCACTGTAATAATTGTGACATTAATAAATATCAGGGGTCACTGTAATAATTGTGACATTAATAAATATCAGGAGTCACTGTAATAATTGTGACATTAATAAATATCAGGGGGTCACTGTAATAATTGTGACATTAATAAATCAGGGGGGTCACTAATAATTGTGACATTAATAAATATCAGGGGTCACTGTAATAATTGTGACATTAATAAATATCAGGGGGTCACTGTAATAATTGTGACATTAATAAATATCAGGGGGTCACTGTAATAATTGTGACATTAATAAATATCAGGGGTCACTGTAATAATTGTGACATTAATAAATATCAGGGGTCACTGTAATAATTGTGACATTAATAAATATCAGGGGTCACTAATAATTGTGACATTAATAAATATCAGGGGTCACTGTAATAATTGTGGCATTAATAAATATCAGGGGGTCACTGTAATAATTGTGGCATTAATAAATATCAGGGGGTCACTGTAATAATTGTGACATTAATAAATATAAGGGGTCACTGTAATAATTGTGACATTAATAAATATCAGGGGGTCACTGTAATAATTGTGACATTAATAAATATCGGGGGTCACTGTAATAATTGTGACATTAATAAATATCGGGGGTCACTGTAATAATTGTGACATTAATAAATATCAGGGGTCACTGTAATAATTGTGACATTAATAAATATCAGGGGTCACTGTAATAATTGTGGCATTAATAAATATCAGGGGGTCACTGTAATAATTGTGACATTAATAAATATCAGGGGTCACTGTAATAATTGTGACATTAATAAATATCAGGGGTCACTGTAATAATTGTGACATTAATAAATATCAGGGGTCACTGTAATAATTGTGACATTAATAAATATCAGGGGTCACTGTAATAATTGAACATTAATAAATATCAGGGGGTCACTGTAATAATTGTGACATTAATAAATATCAGGGGTCACTGTAATAATTGTGACATTAATAAATATCAGGGGTCACTGTAATAATTGTGACATTAATAAATATCAGGGGTCACTGTAATAATTGTGACATTAATAAATATCAGGGGTCACTGTAATAATTGTAACATTAATAAATATCAGGGGGTCACTGTAATAATTGTGACATTAATAAATATCAGGGGGTCACTGTAATAATTGTGACATTAATAAATATCAGGGGGTCACTGTAATAATTGTGACATTAATAAATATCAGGGGTCACTTTAATAATTGTGACATTAATAAATATCAGGAGTCACTGTAATAATTGTGACATTAATAAATATCAGGGGTCACTGTAATAATTGTGACATTAATAAATATCAGGGGTCACTGTAATAATTGTGATTAATAAAATATCAGGGGGTCACTGTAATAATTGTGACATTAATAAATATCAGGGGTCACTGTAATAATTGACATTAATAAATATCAGGGGTCACTGTAATAATTGTGACATTAATAAATATCAGGGGTTGTAATAATTGTGACATTAATAAATATCAGGGGTCACTGTAATAATTGTGACATTAATAATATCAGGGGTCACTGTAATTTGTGACATTAATAAATATCAGGGGGTCACTGTAATAATTGTGACATTAATAAATATCAGGGGGTCACTGTAATAATTGTGACATTAATAAATATCAGGGGGTCACTGTAATAATTGTGACATTAATAAATATCAGGGGTCACTGTAATAATTGTGACATTAATAAATATCAGGGGTCACTAATAATTGTGACATTAATAAATATCAGGGGTCACTGTAATAATTGTGACATTAATAAATATCAGGGGGTCACTGTAATAATTGTGACATTAATAAATATCAGGGGTCACTGTAATAATTGTGACATTAATAAATATAAGGGGTCACTGTAATAATTGTCATTAATAAATATCAGGGGGTCACTGTAATAATTGTGACATTAATAAATATCAGGGGGTCACTGTAATAATTGTGACATTAATAATATCAGGGGTCACTGTAATAATTGTGACATTAATAAATATCAGGGGGTCACTGTAATAATTGTGACATTAATAAATATCAGGGGTCACTGTAATAATTGTGACATTAATAAATATCAGGGGTCACTTAATAATTGTGACATTAATAAATATCAGGGGGTCACTGTAATAATTGTGACATTAATAAATATCAGGGGGTCACTGTAATAATTGTGACATTAATAAATATCAGGGGTCACTGTAATAATTGTGACATTAATAAATATCAGGGGTCACTGTAATAATTGTGACATTAATAAATATCAGGGGGTCACTGTAATAATTGTGACATTAATAAATATCAGGGGTCACTGTAATAATTGTATTAATAAATATCAGGGGGTCACTGTAATAATTGTGACATTAATAAATATCAGGGGGTCACTGTAATAATTGTATTAATAAATATCAGGGGGTCACTGTAATAATTGTGACATTAATAAATATCAGGGGGTCACTGTATATTATTGTGACATTAATAAATATCAGGGGTCACTGTAATTTTGTAACATTAATAAATATCAGGGGTCACTGTAATAATTGTGACATTAATAAATATCAGGGGTCACTGTAATAATTGTGACATTAATAAATATCAGGGGTCACTGTAATAATTGTGACATTAATAAATATCAGGGAGTCACTGTAATAATTGTGACATTAATAAATATCAGGGGGTCACTGTAATAATTGTGACATTAATAAATATCAGGGGGTCACTGTAATAATTGTGACATTAATAAATATCAGGGGGTCACTGTAATAATTGTGACATTAATAAATATCAGGGGGTCACTGTAATAATTGTGACATTAATAAATATCAGGGGGTCACTGTAATAATTGTAACATTAATAAATATCAGGGGGTCACTAATAATTGTAACATTAATAAATATCAGGGGGTCACTGTAATAATTGTGACATTAATAAATATCAGGGGTCACTGTAATAATTGTGACATTAATAAATATCAGGGGTCACTGTAATAATTGTGACATTAATAAATATCAGGGGTCACTGTAATAATTGTGACATTAATAAATATCAGGGGGTCACTGTAATAATTGTGACATTAATAAATATCAGGGGGTCACTGTAATAATTGTGACATTAATAAATATCAGGGGGTCACTGTAATAATTGTGACATTAATAAATATCAGGGGTCACTGTAATAATTGTGACATTAATAAATATCAGGGGTCACAATAATTGTGCATTAATAAATATCAGGGGGTCACTGTAATAATTGTGGCATTAATAAATATCAGGGGTCACTGTAATAATTGTGGCATTAATAAATATCAGGGGTCACTGTAATAATTGTGCATTAATAAATATCAGGGGGTCACTGTAAAATTGAATCATTAATAAATATCAGGGGTCACTAAAATTGTAACATTAATAAATATCAGGGGGTCACTGTAATAATTGTGACATTAATAAATATCAGGGGTCACTTAATAATTGTGACATTAATAAATATGGGGGTCACTGTATAAATTGTGACATTAATAAATATCAGGGGTCACTGTAATAATTGTGACATTAATAAATATCAGGGGGTCACTGTAATAATTGTGACAATAAATATCAGGGGTCACTGTAATAATTGTGACATTAATAAATATCAGGGGTCACTGTAATAATTGTGACATTAATAAATATCAGGGTCACTGTAATAATTGTGACATTAATAATATCAGGGTCACTGTAATAATTGTGACATTAATAAATATCAGGGGGTCACTGTAATAATTGTGACATTAATAAATATCAGGGGTCACTGTAATAATTGTAACATTAATAAATATCAGGGGTCACTGTAATAATTGTGACATTAATAAATATCAGGGGTCACTGTAATAATTGTAACATTAATAAATATCAGGGGGTCACTATAATTGTGACATTAATAAATATCAGGGGTCACTGTAATAATTGTGACATTAATAAATATCAGGGGTCACTGTAATTTTGTAACATTATAATATCAGGGGTCACTGTAATAATTGTGACATTAATAAATATCAGGGGTCACTGTAATAATTGTGACATTAATAAATATCAGGGGTCACTGTAATAATTGTAACATTGATAAATATCAGGGGTCCTGTAATAATTGTGACATTAATAAATATCAGGGGGTCACTGTAATAATTGTGACATTAATAATATCAGGGGGTCACTGTAATAATTGTGGCATTAATAAATATCAGGGAGTCACTGTAATAATTGTACATTAAAAATATCAGGGGTCACTGTAATAATTGTGACATTAATAAATATCAGGGGGTCACTGTAATAATTGAACATTAATAAATATCAGGGTCACTAAAATTGTGACATTAATAAATATCAGGGGGTCACTGTAATAATTGTGACATTAATAAATATCAGGAGGTCACTAATAATTGTGACATTAATAAATATCAGGGGGTCACTGTAATAATTGTGACATTAATAAATATCAGGGGGTCACTGTAATAATTGTGACATTAATAAATATCAGGGGGTCACTGTAATAATTGTGACATTAATAAATATCAGGGGCACTAATAATTGTGACATTAATAAATATCAGGGGTCACTGTAAATTGTGACATTAATAAATATCAGGAGTCACTGTAATAATTGTGACATTAAAAATATCAGGAGTAACTGTAATAATTGTGACATTAATAAATATCAGGGGTCACTGTAATAATTGTGACATTAATAAATATCAGGGGGTCACTGTAATAATTGTGACATTAATAAATATCAGGGGTCACTGTAATAATTGTAACATTGTAAATATCATGGGGTCCCTGTAATAATTGTGACATTAATAAATATCAGGGGTCACTGTAATAATTGTGACATTAATAAATATCGGGGTCACTGTAATAATTGTGACATTAATAAATATCAGGAGTCACTGTAATAATTGTGACATTAATAAATATCAGGGGCACAGTAATAATTGTGATATTAATAAATATCAGGAGTCACTAATAATTGTGACATTAATAAATATCAGGGGGTCACTGTAATAATTGTGACATTAATAAACATCAGGAGGTCACTGTAATAATTTTAACATTAATAAATATCAGGGGTACTGTAATAATTGTGACATTAATAAATATAAGGGGTCACTGTAATAATTGTGACATTAATAAATATCAGGAGTCACTATAAAAATTGTGACATTAATAAATATCAGGGGTCACTGTAATAATTGTGACATTAATAAGTATCAGGGGTCACTAATAATTGTGGCATTAATAAATATCAGGGGGTCACTGTAATAATTGTGGCATTAATAAATATCAGGGGGTCACTTTAATAATTGTGGCATTAATAAATATCAGGGGGTCACTGTAATAATTGTAACTTTAATAAATATCAGGGGGTCACTTTATTAATTGTGGCATTAATAAATATCAGGGGGTCACTGTAATATTTGTGGCATTAATAAATATCAGGGGGTCACTGTAATAATTGTAACATTAATAAATATCAGGGGGTCACTGTAATAATTGTAACATTAAAAAATATCAGGGGTCAGTTTAATAATTGTAACATTAATAAATATCAGGGGGTCACTGTAATAATTGTGACATTAATAAATATCAGGAGTCACTATAATAATTGTGACATTAATAAATATCAGGGGTCACAGTAATAATTGTGATATTAATAAATATCAGGGAGTCACTAATAATTGTGACATTAATAAATATCAGGGGGTCACTGTAATAATTGTGACATTAATAAACATCAGGAGGTCACTGTAATAATTTTAACATTAATAAATATCAGGGGGTCACTGTAATAATTGTGACATTAATAAATATAAAGGGGTCACTGTAATAATTGTGACATTAATAAATATCAGGAGTCACTATAAAAATTGTGACATTAATAAATATCAGGGGTCACTGTAATAATTGTGACATTAATAAGTATCAGGGGTCACTAATAATTGTGGCATTAATAAATATCAGGGGGTCACTGTAATAATTGTGGCATTAATAAATATCAGGGGGTCACTTTAATAATTGTGGCATTAATAAATATCAGGGGGTCACTGTAATAATTGTAACTTTAATAAATATCAGGGGGTCACTTTATTAATTGTGGCATTAATAAATATCAGGGGGTCACTGTAATATTTGTGGCATTAATAAATATCAGGGGGTCACTGTAATAATTGTAACATTAATAAATATCAGGGGGTCACTTTAATAATTGTAACATTAAAAAATATCAGGGGTCAGTTTAATAATTGTAACATTAATAAATATCAGGGGGTCACTGTAATAATTGTGACATTAATAAATATCAGGGGTCACTGTAATAATTGTGACATTAATAAATATCAGGAGGTCACTAATAATTGTGACATTAATAAATATAAGGGGGTCACTGTAATAATTGTGACATTAATAAATATCAGGGGGTCACTGTAATAATTGTGACATTAATAAATATCCGGGGGTCACTGTAATAATTGTGACATAAATAAATATCAGGGGTCACTGTAATAATTGTGACATTAACCCCTTCCCGACCGCGGACGTACCATGTACGTCATTGCAGCGGGTCTCTCTTAGACCCGCTGACGTACATGGTACGTCCTGCCGTTTTTGAGCTGCTGGAAGCGATCGGATCGCTTCCAGCAGCTCAAACGCCATTGCAGGATGCCTGGGAGTCCAGGCATCCGTGCAATGGCCGTTAGAAGTGCCGGGGCACCATGTGATCGCTCCCCGGGAGCGATCTACATCCGGTTGCACCGGAGAGGTGCCCGGCACTTCTACAGAGCGCTGGAAGCGATCGGATCGCTTCAGCTGCTCTGAGCATATTACAAGGATGCCTCGACATCGAGGCATCCTTGTAATATACTTACCTGCCGCTGGTCCGTCCGTGATCGCTCCCCCGAGCGATCACTTCCGGTAGCGGCAGGAAGTACTGAGTGCCACGAGGTATCGTGGCACTCAGTACAAAATCGATCACTTCAGTGATCAGGTGCTCTGCTGGGTGCCTCGAGGGATCAAGGCACCCAGCAGAGTAAAAAAAAGTGAAAAAAAAGTAAAAAAAAGTGTAAAAAAAAGTAAAAGAAAAAGTAAAAAAAAGTGTGTAAAAAAAGTGTAAAAAAAGAAAAATAAATAAAATAAACTGACAGTTAGGGGTAGGGTTAGGGTTAGGGTTAGGGGTAGGGTTAGGGGTAGGGTTAGGGTTAGGGGTAGGGTTAGGGGTAGGGTTAGGGGTAGGGGTAGGGGTAGGGGTAGGGGTAGGGGTAGGGTTAGGGGTAGGGTTAGGGTTAGGGTTAGGGTTAGGGTTAGGGTTAGGGTTAGGGGTAGGTTTAGGGGTAGGGTTAGGGGTAGGGTTAGGGGTAGGGTTAGGGTTCTAAGGGCAGGGGTAGGGTTAGGGTTCTAAGGGCAGGGTCATCTTGGGGCTGAGTGGGATGTTCCTAGCCTGCCTCATCAGAGAGGCAGGCTAGCAACATCCAATCAGAAGTTAGAAAAAATCAAAATAAAATTTCTAATTTGTCAGGTCAGGCCAATATTTTGTAAATATTGGCTCTGACCTCTGTGATTCTCCCTCCCTCTCCTCACTTGTGTTTTGGTGAGCGAGAGAGAGAGATCAGATTTGACAGGTTAGAGATTTTAGTGAGATTTAGTGAGATTAGAAAAATTGAGGCAGATTTAGAGAGATTTTAGGGAGATTTAGAAGAATTGAGGCAGGTTTAGAGGGATTTAGAGAGATTTAGGTGTTTATTTGTATTTTCTTGTGAAACCCAACGGTTCTTCTAAGAACCAACAATCCGCTTATATATATATAATAATTATAAAATTTTATAATCTATTATATATAATGTCTGAGAGGGTGTACAGCGCCGAGGAGGCATATGCCATCCTGGCGTCAGAATCTGAGGCATCTGCGTCAGACTCAGACCCTCATTTCGACCCCGCTAACTGCTCAGAGGCGTCGCTAGATACATTATCTATGCTGGCTGATGTATCTAGTGATGTTTCTGATGCAGATCCTGGGTCACCACCTGCCAGCAGGAGACGCACAGCTCCAGCTGAGGAGTGGGTAGTGCCTCATCGCCAGAGGCCAGATATCCCTCCTTTCACGGCAAATCCTGGCATCAATATTGATGTTGCAGGATTTACCGCCACACAGTTTTTGCAGGTGTTTATGGGGGATGATTTGTTGGGCCACATCGTGGCCCAATCAAATCTGTATGCCCATCAGCATTGTGCTGCGAAGCCAGACTCCTACTTGGCAAGGCAGCAATGGACCCCGCTAGATGTGCCAGAGATTTCTGAAATTCTGGGCACTTACTATGCTGAGGGCATCATAAAGAAGCCCTCAATTCGCTCCTGCTGGAGCAGTAGCCCCATCTGCTCTACCCCCATTTACCTCCAATCAATGTCACGTAGAAGGTATGAAAACATTTTGCGTTTCATGCACTTCAGTGACAACAGCCTGTGCTCCCCTAGAGAGCATCCCCAGTTTGACAGGCACCAGACTTTTACATTTTATTCGTACATTTTTATGTTCTACAATTGGTGCTGTATTTTGCCAAAATCTTTGCACACCTATGCATGGGGGGCATGGGTGTACTCAGGAGATCTTGCAGAAAACAACCTGGAGAGTTTTCATGCAGTAACAAACAACAGTGTCTGCTAAGGCTAGGGTCAGACGAGCGTGATTTCTACGGACTGTACGTCCGTGCAGTACGGACATCGTCAGTACGGAAGACGCAGTAGTGGTCACACAGTCCGTTTTTTCACTGACATTTATTTTTTGACAGATGTAGGAGGGAAATAAATATTCAATTGCAAAACCATTTTGTCCGTGAAAAATGCAGGACGTATAAATGCAGTCCGTCTGACCACGTTCCATCACTCACACACAAAGCTATGCAGACGTTGCGGACGCAGCGCACTTTGTGCGGCCGTTCTAGCGGTTCTACGTTCTTGCCTGCCTGCGCGTCCGTGGGCCGCGGCCGTTGTGCGTCCGCAGTTCAGTGCGGACGTACTTCGTGTGTCGGGCTCCATTGGACTTTATGTCATGCTATCACGGACGTACTTTTAGGCGCGATCACGGACGTGAACACTACGCTCGTCTGACCCTAGCCTAAATCACAGTCCAAAACTACTGTGGGCGTAAAAATCTGAAATTTGAAAAATTACCCCACACACCTTGTTGCCAAATGTTTTGGGCTAAAACCGTTGCATCCATGGCATCAAAGCACTCCATATGCAATACCTTGGGGTGTCAACATAACAAATATAAACAATTTTCTGGCAATAATTCAAACTGGGGTATGCGGTAGACCCAAAACAAAGATAGGCCTAGCTGAAGAAATAATCTCAATTTCAACTCTAATGACAAGTCATAAAAATTGTATTTGAACCTTCCCAAAATCCTGGCAAACCTAGGCATGGGGGGCATGGGTGTACTCAGGAGATCTTGCAGAAAACAACCTGGAGAGTTTTCATGCAGTAACAAACAACAGTGTCTGCTAAATCACAGTCCAAAACTACTGTGGGCGTAAAAATCTGAAAATTGAAAAATTACCGCCACACACCTTCTCAAATGTTTTGGGCTAAAACCGTTGCATCCATGGCATCAAAGCACTCCATATGCAATACCTTGGGGTGTCAACATAACAAATATAAACAATTTTCTGGCAATAATTCAAACTGGGGTATGCGGTAGACCCAAAACCAAAGATAGGCCTAGCTGAAGAAATAATCTCAATTTCAACTCTAATGACAAAGTCATAAAAATTGTATTTGAACCTTCCCAAAATCCTGGCAAACCTAGGCATGGGGGGCATGGGTGTACTCAGGAGATCTTGCAGAAAACAACCTGGAGAGTTTTCATGCAGTAACAAACAACAGTGTCTGCTAAATCACAGTCCAAAACTACTGTGGGCGTAAAAATCTGAAAATTGAAAAATTACCGCCACACACCTTCTCAAATGTTTTGGGCTAAAACCGTTGCATCCATGGCATCAAAGCACTCCATATGCAATACCTTGGGGTGTCAACATAACAAATATAAACAATTTTCTGGCAATAATTCAAACTGGGGTATGCGGTAGACCCAAAACCAAAGATAGGCCTAGCTGAAGAAATAATCTCAATTTCAACTCTAATGACAAAGTCATAAAAATTGTATTTGAACCTTCCAAAATCCTGGCAAACTAGGCATGGGGGCATGGGTGTACTCAGGAGATCTTGCAGAAAACAACCTGGAGAGTTTTCATGCAGTAACAAACAACAGTGTCTGCTAAATCACAGTCCAAAACTACTGTGGGGTAAAAATCTGAAAATTGAAAAATTACCGCCACACACTTCTCAAATGTTTTGGGCTAAAACCGTTGCATCCATGGCATCAAAGCACTCCATATGCAATACCTTGGGGTGTCAACATAACAAATATAAACAATTTTCTGGCAATAATTCAAACTGGGGTATGCGGTAGACCCAAAACCAAAGATAGGCCTAGCTGAAGAAATAATCTCAATTTCAACTCTAATGACAAAGTCATAAAAATTGTATTTGAACCTTCCCAAAATCCTGGCAAACCTAGGCATGGGGGCATGGGTGTACTCAGGAGATCTTGCAGAAAACAACCTGGAGAGTTTTCATGCAGTAACAAACAACAGTGTCTGCTAAATCACAGTCCAAAACTACTGTGGGCGTAAAAATCTGAAAATTGAAAAATTACCGCCACACACCTTCTCAAATGTTTTGGGCTAAAACCGTTGCATCCATGGCATCAAGCACTCCATATGCAATACTTGGGGTGTCAACATAACAAATATAAACAATTTTCTGGCAATAATTCAAACTGGGGTATGCGGTAGACCCAAAACCAAAGCTAGGCCTAGCTGAAGAAATAATCTCAATTTCAACTCCAATGACAAAGTCATAAAAATTGTATTTGAACCTTCCCAAAATCCTGGCAACCTATGCATGGGGGGCATGGGTGTACTCAGGAGACCTTGCAGAAAACAACCTGGAGAGTTTTCATGCAGTAAAAAACAACAGTGTCTCTAAATCACAGTCCAAAACTGATGTGGGTGTGAAAATGAAAAATGACCACCAAACAGTATCTAATTTGTTTGGAGCAAACGGATGCATCCATAAGCATAAAAACACTCCATTTACAATACTTTGGGGTGTTAGCTTACAAATATATGCACGTTCATAAAACTGGGGTATGTAAAAAGGCCCTAAAAAAGAGATAAGCAAAAGAGATACTGTATGTCAAATTAGAAAATTGAAAGCACATGTCAAAGATTGGCGTAGCCCCCAAAAACAACAGAACACAATCTATATATGGGTGGTATCAATTTACTCAGAAGATGTTGCTGAACATATTTTGGGGTGTTTTTTGGCAGTAACCATAACTGGATTTGACAATTCATGCCTAAAGTACAATGTGTGTGAAAAAATAACACAAAAAGTGACTACCTGAAAGTTTGACAAAGAGCTAGTGCATGGAAAGTGTTAAAATACAACTCTTTGAAGCACCCTAGGGTGTGCCCTTTCTAAAAATATAATGGTTTGATGGGGGTAAATTACTTTGGCCGGCTTCAAAAATGTCCCAAATAGGACATGGGTGCATGATGACGAAATGTGAAAATTCCAAGTTGGAAAACTGAAATGCGCACCCCCCAATAAGGCCTTTTAGCCCCCAAATGACCCGACATACCTATACATGGGTGGTATCAATTTACTCAGAAGATGTTGCTGAACATATTTTGGGGTGTTTTTTGGCAGTAACCCATAACTGGATTTGACAATTCATGCCTAAAGTACAATGTGTGTGAAAAAATAACACAAAAGTGACTACCTGAAAGTTTGACAAAGAGCTAGTGCATGGAAAGTGTTAAAATACAACTCTTTGAAGCACCCTAGGGTGTGCCCTTTCTAAAAATATATGGTTTGATGGGGGTAAATTACTTTGGCCGGCTTCAAAAATGTCCCAAATAGGACATGGGTGCATGATGACGAAATGTGAAAATTCCAAGTTGGAAAACTGAAATGCGCACCCCCAAATAAGGCCTTTTAGCCCCCAAATGACCCGACATACCTATACATGGGTGGTATCAATTTACTCAGAAGATGTTGCTGAACATATTTTGGGGTGTTTTTTGGCAGTAACCCATAACTGGATTTGACAATTCATGCCTAAAGTACAATGTGTGTGAAAAAATAACACAAAAAGTGACTACCTGAAAGTTTGACAAAGAGCTAGTGCATGGAAAGTGTTAAAATACAACTCTTTGAAGCACCCTAGGGTGTGCCCTTTCTAAAAATATATGGTTTG
This sequence comes from Leptobrachium leishanense, assembly GCA_009667805.1. Classification (NCBI taxonomy): domain Eukaryota; kingdom Metazoa; phylum Chordata; class Amphibia; order Anura; family Megophryidae; genus Leptobrachium; species Leptobrachium leishanense. Next base: position 4,495 of record RXON01004228.1, on the reverse strand, counting down.
ATGGGGGTAAATTACTTTGGCCGGCTTCAAAAATGTCCCAAATAGGACATGGGTGCATGATGACGAAATGTGAAAATTCCAAGTTGGAAAACTGAAATGCGCACCCCCCAATAAGGCCTTTTAGCCCCCAAATGACCCGACAATACTATACATGGGTGGTATCAATTTACTCAGAAGATGTTGCTGAACATATTTTGGGGTGTTTTTTGGCAGTAACCCATAACTGGATTTGACAATTCATGCCTAAAGTACAATGTGTGTGAAAAAATAACACAAAAAGTGACTACCTGAAAGTTTGACAAAGAGCTAGTGCATGGAAAGTGTTAAAATACAACTCTTTGAAGCACCCTAGGGTGTGCCCTTTCTAAAAATATATGGTTTGATGGGGGTAAATTACTTTGGCCGGCTTCAAAAATGTCCCAAATAGGACATGGGTGCATGATGACGAAATGTGAAAATTCCAAGTTGGAAAACTGAAATGCGCACCCCCAAATAAGGCCTTTTAGCCCCCAAATGACCCGACATACCTATACATGGGTGGTATCAATTTACTCAGAAGATGTTGCTGAACATATTTTGGGGTTTTTTTTGGCAGTAACCCATAACTGGATTTGACATTTCATGCCTAAAGTACAATGTGTGTGAAAAAATAACACAAAAAGTGACTACCTGAAAGTTTGACAAAGAGCTAGTGCATGGAAAGTGTTAAAATACAACTCTTTGAAGCACCCTGGGTGTGCCCTTTCTAAAAATATATGGTTTGATGGGGGTAAATTACTTTGGCCGGCTTCAAAAATGTCCCAAATAGGACATGGGTGCATGATGACGAAATGTGAAAATTCCAAGTTGGAAAACTGAAATGCGCACCCCCAAATAAGGCCTTTTAGCCCCCAAATGACCCGACATACCTATACATGGGTGGTATCAATTTACTCAGAAGATGTTGCTGAACATATTTTGGGGTGTTTTTTGGCAGTAACCCATAACTGGATTTGACAATTCATGCCTAAAGTACAATGTGTGTGAAAAAATAACACAAAAAGTGACTACCTGAAAGTTTGACAAAGAGCTAGTGCATGGAAAGTGTTAAAATACAACTCTTTGAAGCACCCTAGGGTGTGCCTTTCTAAAAATATATGGTTTGATGGGGTAAATTACTTTGGCCGGCTTCAAAAATGTCCCAAATAGGACATGGGTGCATGATGACGAAATGTGAAAATTCCAAGTTGGAAAACTGAAATGCGCACCCCCCAAATAAGGCCTTTTAGCCCCCAAATGACCCGACATACCTATACATGGGTGGTATCAATTTACTCAGAAGATGTTGCTGAACATATTTTGGGGTGTTTTTTGGCAGTAACCCATAACTGGATTTGACATTTCATGCCTAAAGTACAATGTGTGTGAAAAAATAACACAAAAAGTGACTACCTGAAAGTTTGACAAAGAGCTAGTGCATGGAAAGTGTTAAAATACAACTCTTTGAAGCACCTAGGGTGTGCCCTTTCTAAAAATATATGGTTTGATGGGGGTAAATTACTTTGGCCGGCTTCAAAAATGTCCCAAATAGGACATGGGTGCATGATGACGAAATGTGAAAATTCCAAGTTGGAAAACTGAAATGCGCACCCCCCAAATAAGGCCTTTTAGCCCCCAAATGACCCGACATACCTATACATGGGTGGTATCAATTTACTCAGAAGATGTTGCTGAACATATTTTGGGGTGTTTTTTTGCAGTAACCCATAACTGGATTTGACAATTCATGCTAAAGTACAATGTGTGTGAAAAAATAACACAAAAAGTGACTACCTGAAAGATTGACAAAGAGCTAGTGCATGGAAAGTGTTAAAATACAACTCTTGAAGCACCCTAGGGTGTGCCTTTCTAAAAATATATGGTTGATGGGGGTAAATTACTTTGGCGCCGGCTTCAAAAATGTCCCAATAGGACATGGGTGCATGATGACGAAATGTGAAAATTCCAAGTTGGAAAACTGAAATGCGCACCCCCCAAATAAGGCCTTTTAGCCCCCAAATGACCCGACATACCTATACATGGGTGGTATCAATTTACTCAGAAGATGTTGCTGAACATATTTTGGGGTGCTTTTTGGCAGTAAACCTTAAAGTTCACAGTACATGTATTCTTAAATTGCGTTCAAAAAAAAAAATCACCAAAAATTTTTTTTTTTTTCAAACTTTGGCATAGATTTGTGGTAAAATGGTTTGCATGGAAAGAGTCAAAATACCCCAAGTTTAATACCTTGATTTGTGTACTTTAAAAAAATATGTATATGTGGAGGGTTATTCAGGAATTAGTGACAGATATCAGTGTTACAATGTCACTATCACTAGTTTTGAAAATAAACTCTTTGGAAATGGCAAAGTGCTACTTGCACTTATTGTTGCATAAAATAAGGAAAAAAGCGAGGAATATGTAAACATTGGGTATTGCTAAACTCAGTACTAAATTTAGAAACTACTAAGGAATAAAAAATTTTTGACGGTTGTTGATACATAAGAAATTTTGGGGGTCAAAGTTCGAAAAAGTGGTGTTTTTTCAATTTTTGTGTCATATTTCACAATATTTTTTATAGTAAATTATATGAAATGATGAAAAAAATGGTATCTTTATAAAGTCCATTTAGTGACGAGAAAAACAGTGTAAAATATGTGTGGGTTACATAAACGAGTAAGAGGAAAATTTGACGTAAACACTAAGAGCGCAGAAACGGCTGCGGTCACGAACGGACGGATTTGTGTAAAACCGCCCGGTCACTAAGGGGTTAATAAATATCAGGGGTCACTGTAATAATTAAAACATTAATAAATATCAGGGGGTCACTTAAATAATTGTGACATTAATAAATATCAGGGGGTCACTGTAATAATTGTGACATTAATAAATATCAGGGGTCACTTTAATAATTGTGACATTAATAAATATCAGGGAGTCACTGTAATAATTGTAATATTAATAAATATAAGGGGTCACTGTAATAATTGTAACATTAATAAAGGTCAGGGGGTCACTGTAATTATTGTGGCATTAATAAATTTCAGGGGGTCACTGTAAGAATTGTGACATTAATAAATATCAGGGGTAACTGTAATAATTGTGACATTAATAAATATCAGGGGGTCACTCTAATAATTGTGACATTAATAAATTTAAGGGGGTCACTAATAATTGTGACATTAATAAATGTCAGTAGGTCACTGTAATGATTGTGACATTAATAAATATCAGGGGGTCACTGTAAAAATTGAAACATTAATAAATAACAGGGGGTCACTAATAATTGTAACATTAATAAATATCAGGGGGTCACTGTAATAATTGTGACATTAATAAATATCAGGGGGTCACTGTAAAAATTGAATCATTAATAAATATCAGGGGGTCACTAAAAATTGTAACATTAATAAATATCAGGGGGTCACTGTAATAATTGTGACATTAATAAATATCAGGAGTCACTATAATAATTGTGACATTAATAAATATCAGAGGGTCACTGTAATAATTGTGACATTAATAAATATCAGGAGTCACTATAATAATTGTGACATTAATAAATATCAGGGGTCACAGTAATAATTGTGATATTAATAAATATCAGGGAGTCACTATAATAATTGTGACATTAATAAATATCAGGGGGTCACTGTAATAATTGTGACATTAATAAATATCAGGAGTCACTATAATAATTGTGACATTAATAAATATCAGGGGTCACAGTAATAATTGTGATATTAATAAATATCAGGGAGTCACTATAATAATTGTGACATTAATAAATATCAGGGGGTCACTGTAATAATTGTGACATTAATAAATATCAGGAGTCACTATAATAATTGTGACATTAATAAATATCAGGGGTCACAGTAATAATTGTGATATTAATAAATATCAGGGAGTCACTAATAATTGTGACATTAATAAATATCAGGGGGTCACTGTAATAATTGTGACATTAATAAACATCAGGAGGTCACTGTAATAATTTTAACATTAATAAATATCAGGGGGTCACTGTAATAATTGTGACATTAATAAATATAAAGGGGTCACTGTAATAATTGTGACATTAATAAATATCAGGAGTCACTATAATAATTGTGACATTAATAAATATCAGGGGTCACAGTAATAATTGTGATATTAATAAATATCAGGAGTCACTGTAATAATTGTGACATTAATAAATATAAGGGGGTCACTGTAATAATTGTGACATTAATAAAGATCAGGGGACACTAATAATTGTGGCATTAATCAATATCAGGGGGTCACTGTAATAATTGTGGTTTTAATAAATATCAGGGGGTCACTTTATTAATTGTGGCATTAATAAATATCAGGGGGTCACTGTAATAATTGTGGCATTAATAAATATCAGGGGGTCACTGTAATAATTGTGACATTAATAAGTATCAGGGGTCACTGTAATAATTGTGACATTAATAAGTATCAGGGGTCACTA